>VZZY01019975.1:114423-133642 GCA_013400335.1 Eurystomus gularis | reverse complement strand
TGAACCAGCACAACAGAAGCATATGAGGCCATACACAGCTATTGTAGGGTTTCTGCATCTCCATCCCACACCAGCCTGGGTGGAGGCATGTTAGAGTCACTGCAACAATCCCCGTTCAGAAAATGATGACTCCTGTGGTCAGAAAGGAGAGTTGGGATACAGTAAGGAGGCAACCATACCTCCAGCCCTGCCATGCTCAATGTTTTTGCAATTTAATCATCTCTGTAGCTTTTGCAGTCTTGCTGATCCATCCTCTCGGCGATTATATGGTTGATACCAATATAATCTGCTTTGCCGGGAGTAGAAAAACTAGAGAAAAAGTTGGGCTTGTATTAAATCTGCTAGAATTTAAATTTATATAAAATCCCCTGTATTTTACAGAACCAACAGAGCCAGATAATTTCAGGAAGCATTTGTACAGTGTTGAATGATTCAACATGGCAAAAATCTGTGCAATGCAAAGTTCCTGTTGTGATTCTCCTTTCATAGATTGCCTGCATAAGAACCATGTGTTTGAAAATCCAGGTGTCTGCAAGGTCTTTCTAAAATGATACCCCCACATAGGATGCTCCCTTATGGGAAGTTTTAAAATGGGATATAACAATGAGGAAAACACTACCCCAGGAGTGCATGCTGAACAGATAGGTTGGCAAACATTGGTGAATTAATTTTAAAATGAAAAATAACTTTCCAGTTTGTGGGTTTGATCCAGAAGTCTTGAAGGCTTCCTCACATTTCTACAAGCTTGGGATCAAACTGAAACAATATATACTAAAAGAATGAAGCAACTTTTAAAATACAGTCAAAAGATGTATTTCCACACTCTGATTGCTACTTCTATTCTGATGCTTTATATTTATTCATATTGCCAATAAAATAAATAATTATTCTGAATTTCAGAGGGGCTTCCCTGCTGGAGACTTGAACAAGCTTTCCTCTGCTGGGAAAAGTAGTTGATTCTGTCTAGTTTTGATCCTACCTGGCTTTTCTGTGCACACAAATCAGAAGTCTGTGGTGTTCATCTTTTCACACCTCGGAAAGAGAGTCATGGATCTACCTGGTATTTAAGTTTCTGTATCCCTACACCCCACATGGGCTGCCTGGGCTCCTACACAAGTAGGAGCTGGTTTTGGCTGGAATAGAGTTAATTTTCTTCGTAGTGGCTGGTATGATGCTACATTTAGGATTTCTGCTGAAAATAGGGTTCATAACATAGGGACGTTTTAGGTACTGCTGAGCAGTGCTTGCACAGAGTCAAGTCCTTTTCTGCTCCTCACACCAACCCACCAGTGAGCAGGCTGGGGGTGCACATGGGGTTGGGGGAGACACAGCTGGGACAGCTGATCCCAACTGACCAAAGGAATGTGAATAGTCTATATCATATGATGTCACACTCAGCATATAAAGCTGGCAGAAGAAGGAAGGGAGGGATGCTCAGAGTGATGGTGTTTGTCTTCCCAAGTCACTGTTACATGTGATGGAGCCCTGCTGTCCTGGAGACAGTTGAACACCTGCCTGCTGATGGGAAATGGTGAATGAATTCCTTGTTTTGCTTGCATTGTGTGACTTTTGCTTTACTTATTAAACTGTCTTTATCTCAACCCACGAGTTTTCTCACTTTTACTCTTCCAGTTCTCTCCCACATCCCACTGGGGGGAGTGAGCGAGCAGCTGTGTGGAGCTTAGTTGCCAGCTGGGGTTAAACCATGACACTACTTTTCTCAGAAAATGGTAAGGAACAACAATAGTGTCTTTCCTGGAAGTTTCCTGTGCTCTACTCGTCCCTCCCTACAGAGCTGATAACCTCTGCTATGACTTCTGAAGGGCTCACTCAGCAGTCCAAGGACAGTTGACAGTAAAGCTCAGAGCAGTACATCAGATGCAGAGGATGCCTTGAGCAGGAAATGGCCATGAGCTTTCTAAAGGCCCAGCTACAACAGATAAACCTATCTTAGAGCACAAACATATGAAAGGTCAGTCCACATGTCACATCTCTTACTCCCACAGCCCATTTTCCCATGTGAAGGGCAGAACACATCTCATCCAGTGCCAGTTGCTGAAGTGCTGCACAGCCGGTCCATCGTGTTCAAGCAAGCTCATCCAGGAGGCAATGGGGACACATTGGTATTTCCAGACAGAATCAGGCCTCTGATTCCTCAGTATACAACAGACTATTTTTCTCCTGTTTTCCTCTGGGAAGTCCTTTCCTAACCCAGGGCAGAGGTGTCAGGGAAACCCACCCAGCTCCCAGCACAAGGGTATGGAACCTCAGTGTCTTTTAGCAATTTCTGAGCAATCCTTTTCTGAGGGTATATTTGTCTAATAAATAATTCACGTTTCTGATGTGCTTGTTTGCTTACTGTCATACAACAACCACAGTTTTTGTGCTTTGCTTTAGTTATGAGGCTTTACAAGTGTCCTTCCTGCCATTCCTGCTGGTGAAAGGGCTGGAGAGCATGCCCTATGAAGAGCGGTTGAGGGAACTGGGTTTGTTTAGTCTAGAGAAGAGGAGACTGAGAGGAGACCTCATTGCCCTCTACAACTACCTAAAAGGAGGTTGTAGCGAGGCTGGTGTTGGTCTCTTCTCTCAAATTAGTAATGATAGGACGAGGGGAAATGGCCTCAAGTTGCGTCAGGGGAGGTTTAGATGAGATATTAGGAAGAAATTCTTCACTGAGAGGGTAGTTAGGCACTGGAATGGACTGCCCAGAGAGGTGGTGGAGTCACCATCCCTGGAGGTGTTTAAAGAACGAATAGATGCAGTGTTTGAGGATATGGTGTAGTGGTTAGAGAGGATTTGGTGTAGTGGTTAGAGTGATGCTAGGAGAAGGTTGGACTTGATGACCCTGGAGGTCCTTTCCAACCATAACGATTCTGTGATTCAAGCTGTTCATGCTGCTTTTGTTAATTGTTGTTTTATGAAGGTCAGAGGTTGAAAAGACACCGATATCACATAATGTTCACACCCAGTGCCAGCAGAGTAGAGCTCCCAAGAGCAAACCAGCTGGTTGTGGAGGCTGTGGTTGCTGTATGGACATACTTGTCAAGTTACCTACAGAGCAATGAGGGGATTTTCTCTGAGAAGAGTGTGCTGATGCAAGAAGATGCCAGCGTTGAATAATCAAGCCAGGCCTTTCTGGTTTCCCAGGGTGTATCTGGATTTGTAAACATCTACTCACATGAAAAACAAAATTCTTGCTCTTGAGGAGGTAACAAAAATAAATAGCCAGGTGTCCTCTGGCATTTCTCATTCTCTAGCTTCAGAAGCAACACCTTGCCTTGAATATTAATTCTTCTGGGAGCTTTGAAGGAAGACAATGCTATATGCTGATTACTCAGTGAAGAACAAACTGTTATACTCTGAATGAACTTTGAGTTGCTTAGGGATTTTTTTCTGTTGGTCCTTCTAACGCTGTGCTGAAGTCTCAGCCTAAAGCCCATCCAGCATGCTTTTCCTCAACTGATCTTCTCTTTAGCTCCGTTGGTCCTTTTCAACTTAATACTTTCAAACATTAAAAATGTCCATGTTGAATGCACTGCGTTGCAATGTTCTAGCAGCATTGTCTTTAGTTCAGCAGTAAATCATGCAGGTCCAGGATATGGGAAGCCATGGACACAGTTGTCAGAAATTTCCCTTTCCTTCTAGCAGAGCTGTGTGAAAATGTTTCTGATCCAAAGGCCACACTTTGAACTCCTGTTGCTGTCCTCACTGTGAGGGAGACAGAAAGTGATCAAGCAGAGAAAATACTGTAGGCACAGCAGCCAGCAGTATTATTCTTAATTTCTCCTATGCTTTTCTCAGTCTTGTTCCTCAAGTGCAGAACATCGCACCATGCTCTTTCCAGGTGTTCAGAGACTGAAATAATGGTCGAAAGGGGTTCACATCAAGAAAAAGCCTATATGAAAAAGGCAAGTGATACACAGCTGACATGTGAATCGTATTTCCTGACTGCAGTTGCCTGACTCTCAGGGCTACATAAAATGCTTTTTTATCATGCAGCCAGGTCAGTGTCTATCTTCTCCAGTAACTCCTGTTTCACCATGGACATCAGCGCTTCCCTGTCTCCAGGAAAGACAGTATTTGCCTTGGATTTCAGAGATTTCATATGCTAGCTAACCTGATGGAGTTATTTCCTCTGTGAATTTTGCACATATATGAATGTTAATAAGATGCAAACTTTGTATATATACATTTAAAAAATAATTTGATTGTAGTCAGCATAAGAGACATCCTGCATCAAGAATTTAGGTGAGATTTTCCATATATAAACAGCATAAGAATGATTTTGTGTTTGAGGAACTAGAGAAAGAGTAAGACATGGGTATAGACTCCAGCTTTGCTGCAGACTTCCTGTCCAACCTGGCCAGAGTCATTCACTCTCTTTCACTGCTTGTTGTCTGGAAATGTGCAGAATTAATGATTTTTATTTTCTGTCTCACTCTCCTGTTTTGTCCTGATTTCTCAGATTAGAAAAACCTTGACTTTTAAATTCTTCTGTTGTGCACTGTAAAGCTTGAACATGACCGGACACTGGGGTGCAGCTCTATTACTCATAAGGACTTTGTCACTATTATGCTTCACTTGACAAGGAAGTCAGTGCTCCAGGACACCCAGTTATGCACTGGTTTAATCTGGTTTATTTACAGCTGTCGAACAGGCCTGGAATAGTGGGAGTCAGCAGCAGCATGTAAGAAATAGGAGATCTTTTTCTGAGGATGTGAGCCCACCTTGTCTGCTTCATGAAAAAGATCTTCGCTTCAAGGGGAAGTCATGCTTGATCAACTTGACAAACTTCTATGATGAAATGAGTGGCTTGCTAGAAGGAGGCATGGAAGAGTGGATATTACCTACCTAGACTTCAGTAAGGTTTTCGACACTGCCTCCCGTAAGTACAGACTGGATGAGCAGACAGTGAGGTGGATTGAAAACTGGCTGAATGGCTGGACCCAGAGGGTGGTGATCAGTGGGACACTGTCACTGCCGTGTTGCTCCCAATATGACATCCTGCCATAGCATACACCTCTTCCAAATTTACATTTCCCAGTTCATATATTTTCTAAAATGTTTCTTACAAAACTATTTTACAACCCAAGTCATGAAGATTTTTTGCCACTTTTTGTCTAAATAAATGCATTTCAAACCTGTGAAACTAGTAATGTCCTGTTGCTGAGGTTCCAGTAATACTTAGGGCCATGGGGAGTGGTTTAAAGCCAGTCTCCAGAACATCAGTGACATATAGATTTACAGTAATGTTCAGTTAAAATTTGGTGATTAGGGAGCAGGGTCATGAGATGAGTAAGTGCAGCTTCCTGCTCCAGAAAGCTGAGGAATCAGGGCTGTTGTGCAGTGCGGAGAGGAGGCATGAGTCTGGTTTGGGGTGGCAGAAGGCAGTGGAAATCATGGCAGTTCCTTTCTACTTCCAACCAGGACTTCCAAGCTGTTTAAAAGGCCACCCAGAGATTGTGTCCCCAGTTTTATTATCAAACAAGTTTACCTGGCTGCTGGCAACCTAAGTGAGTGATTCCCACTGATATTCTCACTACACTCTGCCAGGACTTATTGCCCTTTCCTAGTCTTGTGAATTAAACTAGATAAGAAATGACCTAAATTAGTCATATAAGGTAGAAAATACTAAACAAGTCAGCTCTAGGATCTGGAGCACCAGGGGTGGCTAGGCAGACAGGCCCCTACATTGGTGAGAGTGTTGTAGTCACAACTGCTGAGTGATGATTTAGCACTGGAATGTCTCACCACATCCCCTCCCTTCAGGTAGAATACTTTTTGACTGTCTTGAACACTAGGAGTATTTTGTGATATATGTAACTATAGGATTGGCCACAGAGTTGAAGATGTGTCAAAATTGACAGTAGCATTTTAAGACTTTTTCTTCTACATTTTGCATAAAAGAAAGTTAAGAAAATTATAAATAAACAACCAGTAGAAATAATTTTAGAACAGAACTGGAGTTGAAATTTTACATTTTTTTTACATTTTTAATAACACATCTTTAATTCACTATTTAAAATTTTGTAAGTTTTTTTAGCATTAATAACCAAGTTTAGTTTTCACTTGAGCTTAGAGATGGAGGTGGATACTGATTGCACATCTCCTTTTCAGGGGATGAACCCTCATGCCCTGAAAAGACACTAGTTCTAACTGAAACCAGCTGGAAATACTTGCACTTATTTTAACTTCAGTTTTTCCTAGTTATCTAAAAAGATCACACTGTACTTGCTTAAACAAAACATTTAAAAATGCAGTTGTCATCCATTCTATTCCTTCTGTAGCTGAACACTCTGTTGTTTTATAATAAACGGTGACATTAGTTCATATCATGTGATTAAAAAGGATTCATCACACATTAGAGCCCATAATCGCAGCCTATAGTCTCATTTTAACATTTCTCACTGGCATATCCTACTTGACCCTGCTTACTGCAGCACTTCTATTATGCTGTCTAAAAGGACAAGAGGACTGAACAGAAGCAAAAATGCAGGGGTGAACATTGCTTTCACACTCACAGCTATGTGTTCAGTACTGTTATAGCTCTAGATGAATAGAAGAAATCTGGAGTCTGGCCAACGCCGCTCGATAGAAATCTCCATCTTCCAAAAAAAATGCCCTGATGTGTTTAAACTAAACTGAACAACTAAACCAGTGAGCAAGAACCTTCTTTCACAGAACTATAGGACACCACTCAAGACAACCTGATTATTATTAATACAGTATCAGCTTCATACTTCATGCACTATCACTGTCTAGTGGTGTTTGTTTTCTTTCTTGGCACGCTGGTAATACAAGATGAGGATAAATATCAGGAGGTTGAAGGCTACTGATGAGATCTTTCTGTCTAGGTTTGTAACAGGTAATGCAGCGTTGACATATTGCTTAGGAAAGAAATCAGGCTATAGTAAAGCAAAAGCACACCTTTATGGTTCAACTTTGCTACACACAGTATGCTGATAACATCATGAAAACAGTTTTCATGTCGCTGTTGAGTGACACAAACAACCAAACCAGACCTTTCTTGATTTAGCTCTTTCTTTCAAGAGATCTGCATATAAAACCAATGTGGAAATAAAAGGTAGCGAGGTGCTGTCTGAAGCTGAGCAAAACAGGTTTTGCTAGAGCTGAGCCACCAGCAGGTTTATGCCATGGGCTCTTGGGGCCGGTGGAGGGGCAGGGAGGCTGCTGCCCACCAGTGTTCAGGTTTTGGGAGACAGGAGGAGGGCAGAGAGCCCTGCTGTGGGTGAGGGAAGGAGGGCTTCACCTCCAGACCACAGGACTCCGGCACTCCACACACTGGTGGACTGCGTCTTGTGTTTTGCTCCAAGAGTTTCCAGGTGGGAATATGGTGAGGAAGCAAAAGCGCAAAAGAGAGCCCAGCCAGAGGTTTGCCCTGGACATTTGTTCTCTGCTACTTACGCTTAGTTATTGTTATTCATCATTACTCATTTAACTCCTAACCAGTCTTAATGTTTGCACCCATCAGTTTTCTTTACTGTTGCCCTCATTTACTCACTAAAAAAAGGTGTGTCTGAAAGACTGAGTTGCCCTTTTTACATTGCCACAGTTTTGGCTTGTTTTTCCCCTTGTGGCCTGTCTGAGGGGGTCACCTGCTGACAAAACTGAAGGAGCATGTGAGCATGAGGACCAGGCATCTGATGTCCATAGTGCCTCATTATGGGCTCTGCCACCCATCTCTCCACGGCAAACCTGCTTAAGACAAGGCTGGCTTGGAGCACTGTGGATGTTGTCTTCCTGGTGCCTCAGGGCTGGGAATTTTGTTTGAACTTTCTTTTATTTAGCAGTTTTAGAACAGCCTTAGAGAGTAGCAGATCTGAATGAAAGCTGTTGGGCAGGTGCATGCTGTGGTTGGGGTGAAGCAGCAAATGTCCCTCTGTCCTCATAACCCTCCTCCAAGGCCCCAAGCATGTTTCTGAGCTACATCTCTGCCTGAGCCAATTTAACTCATTTTATGAACTGAATCTTCTCCAGCTTTGCTGAAATCCAGGTACTCAATGGCTGGTGTTCACCCAATGGCAAGTCCCCTGCCCAAGGAAAAAAATCCCCATTGATCTGAATCACAACACCTCAGTTTCTTTATTTTAAAACCCTGCTCCACAGTGCTTATTGCTCCTTTCTCAATTGCTCACATCTTCTGGGATGGCGAGACAGCCTGTTCCAGTGGCTTCTTTTTGCTTGGCAAAATCAAGCTAGATTGAGGCTTTGCACACAGCCCTCAAAAAAATGATGTGTACAAACTCCCACACACAGAAATCCACCTGAGACATCCCACAGTCCAAAGTATTTTGTGTCTCCCCTGAGGGACTTTGCTCAGGTTTTCAAAGTTAAGCAAAATCTTCCCAACTCATTTTGCAGAGGCTGGTTATCCTGGCTGGGACTTTCTGCACATTGTTTAACAAATTTTTCATTATATCTTCTAAAGTCCAGGTTTCAGGGCTGCCTTACAGTGTCTCTTTTTCATTCTTTCAGTGTGACTGATGATGTCCTGCTTTTCCATAGCTTTCATGGTCCTGTTGCATTTCATCTCTCCTCCTACCAGGGTCCAGCCCCACGGGCATCAGCCAGCCACCATCCCTTTTTGCTTGCACTTACACCACAGTCCTCAACAATGTGAATAGGGTCCGGTGTGGGAATCAACGTGACCATTCCTGCAGCTGTCAGAGGCTCCCTCCCCATGGGAGGAAAACTCTTTCTCACCTGCTGCCCACCAAAACAAGAGCCTTTTTCTGGCTACCACAGAGATCTTCCCTTTCTTCCAGAATCCATCCCCTGCTGCTATTATTTTACCACTGAATCAGCATTTGTTCAGCAGAAGTAATAAATAGTTAAATGACCATTTCAAGCAGTATCTAAGTACTTATGTGGTGGTAGTTATTGCAACATCCAGGCAAAGAATGGAAATGTTGTTACTTTGGTTTTCCAGGGATTTTTTTGTTTGCCTACAGCCGTACAGAAAAGCCGTAGTGCAGCCAGCTCAAGACACCAAGTTCACATGGGCTATGGAAACAACCAGATGTGATTCGGCTATTAACAAGCAAATTATTCCTCTAACATCCCTCCGTGATAGCTTCGTGATTTTGACATGTCAGGATATTATGTTTACATCATTACATATAGAAAAATAAAAAGAGATAAAAGAAATAGAGACTTTGAGAGTTATCTGGTCATTTAAACGTTTGGGATGGGATTCAACATGTCTAAGCCTAGATGGGAGTAAACCTGGGCTCCTTTAGAGTCCCTGGTGAGCAGCAGGCTCTTCTGCAGTGTGATTAATTTGATTTGCTTCAGATACCTGCACTCGGATTTGCCCAACAGAGAGCTGTGCCCCAAAACTGCCTGTTCTTTTCTTGAATTTGGAGGGAGCCAAGAGGTGAGATGGAGATCCCAGCCTCATGGGAGGGGACTTCCCTCCTCACAGCCCTTAATTGCTGCTCTGTTAACAAAGTGCTGGTGATTTTAAACAGAGTGATACTCAACCTCTCTCCCTCCAAGAGCCACCACAGTGCTGTGTTCTGGTTGGAAAGCTGCAATGGTTTTTCTGTGCATCTTCAAGTCTCAAAAGGTATCTGCTATCCAAGTATCCTCCATCTAAGCCTGCAGAAAGCCTGGAGCAGGTGAGACTGAACCTACTGGGTCGCTGCCAGCAGGCAGCACAGCAGCAGCTTTTAGAGTAATTTCTTCCTTTGATTCCTTTGGAATTATTTTCTCTAGATCTGTTTCTTCAGTTTTCAATGCTAGTTACCAGTGCCATGAGCATAGGGTAGATGCTCCCAGTTCAGCCTCTAGCTGGAGGCCTCAGTCCCTCCCCAGCCACCCCCAAAATCCTTTTTCCCAGAACAGTGGTTTGAGTGGCTCCAGATCACACCATTCCTTGCTGCCGTAGGTTGCCCAAGGCTTCAGTTTGGAGTTAGAGACCTCATCATTGCCTCTTCCCACACCCTTTTGCCTAAGGTAAGTGATTCTACCTCTCAGTTGTACTGGGTGTCTGTAGGGCTCAAGCAGAGACAAGCGAAGGCCACAAACACGATACGGCTCCAAGAGTGATCCCAGCAGCACCAATCTTCTTTTTATTGTGATGAAGCTCCTCTTTCCTGATGAAAAGCATTCCCAGCCAAGACCTGCTCTCCATAAAACACAGAAGGAAATGTGGCTAAGACTTCTTCTGGCTTGCAGGCTTTCCCTGTTCTGGGCTCCAGGGATGTGCGCACAGCCAGTTTAGGCCAGCAATTTCTCTCTACAAGAGTACAAACACTTTGCATGCAAGCAAGGATATGGTGATGCTGTGTATGGGTCATCCCAACTCACCTCTGAACGTTTCCCAACTGCTACAAACAAAAACTGTGATCACCGTCCAAACCTGTCCATATCATGGTGCTCCCATACAGGCTCCTGTATGCATGTTGCTCCCATATATATGTTGCGTGTCCTCAGCAAGGTGCTCCTGTGTACCTCGTGTATGGTCCTCAGCAAGGTGCTCATGAAGAGATCTTGGCCCTTGTGTACCCGCTCATGAAGTAGGTGTCAGGAAAACTGCAGTAACTTTCACTTCACACGACAGGGCAGAGTGCTGCCATTAGGCTGAAACCTTTCTCATCTCAGACCCAGATGCCTCTCCCAGGCCATGAGGACTCAGTGCTGTCTCCCTACACCTCTCCTTCCATGCTGAGGGAGTCAACTGTCAAATCATTGCTGCCCAGATCAGTCCTCCCCCAGGCCAGGTACCCACATGGCCCATGGCTGGGGGTGGCTGTGGGTCTCCTGCCTTGCTTTATTTCTCTCAAATTATGTCTCTCTTCTGTCAAATAGAATCATAGAATCATTTGGGTTGGAAGCGACCTTAAAGATCATCTAGTTCCAACCCCCCTGCCATGGGCAGGGGCACCTTCCATTAGACCAGGTTGCTCAAAGCCCTATTGAACCTAGTCTTGAATATATTCAGTGTTGGGGCACCTAAAACCTCCCTGGGCAACTTGCTCCTGTGACTCATCACCCTCAGAGTTAAAAACTTCTTCCTTACAACTAATCAAAATCTCTCCTCCTCCAGTTTAAAGCCATTAGCCCTCATCCTATCACTACAAGCCCTTGTAAAATGCCCCTCCCCAGCTTTCTTGTAGGCCATGTTCAGATACTGGAAGGCTGCAATAAGATCTCCGCAGAGCCTTCTCTTTTCCAGGCTGAACAACCCCAACTCTCTCAGCCTTTCCCCGTAGGAGAGATGTTCCAGGCCTCTGATCATCTTTGTGAGAAAGAAATAGGAAAGAAAAACATACAGTGTAAAATTCCCACTCCCTTGACTAATTTTTAATCGTCTCTTTTTGTTTTGATTAAAACTGACTCTATCTTGTCCTGCTTTATTGTAACACATCTGGAAACCAGCAGCACTGAAACAGAAATTCAATAAAAGAAGAGAGTTGAAGTTAAGTTACTGTTTTCCCCCTCATTCTTAAATAAAATTGATTTTTTGGACATCTTTTTCTTGTTAACAGTACTAGGTAATGTATCTCATTTCACTTTAATATGAAACTCTCTGAGACCTGCATTGTTTGTGTTCCTGAGTTTTCACACAGTTAACAAAAATGTGGCTACATCAAGCTTTCATTGTAAGTGAGTCAATTATGCGCCACAGGCTTTGTTGGGCACTGGCTGCGTGTGCGCCCACGTGACAGTCTCAGACACCTCACACAATGGCATAAAAAGGCTCCCGTCTTGTCAGCAACACCAAATTTGTCAAAAAAGAAAGAAAGAAAGAAAAAAAGATTTCAAACAATTGTCTTCTGTTGCAAGAGCATATATTTTAGTAGACAGCTCTGATGTATTGTTTATCTTTTAATCCAAGGAAAACAATATTTAGGTGCTGACAGCTTCATGTATTATTTAATGAACTGACTCTGATTGCCTATATTCCTACTTTAAAATAAATTTATCACCAGTTCCCATGGACTTGTGTAATTCTGAAATTTCCTGATCTGTTCTTGATCACATTTCATAGAACAGTCTGAGTGAGCAGAGACATCTTCAACTAGATCAGGTCATTCAAAGCCCCATCCAAGCTGACCTTGAATCTTTCCAGGGATGGGGCATCATTAACCTGTTGGATTGGGTCCAGAGGAGGGCCACAAAAATGATCAGAGGGCTGGAACGGCTCTCCTATGAAAACAGGCTGAGAGAACTGTGGTTTTCAGCCTAGAGAAAGCTCTGAGGAGACCTCATTGTGGCCTTTCAATACTTAAAGGGGACCTATATGAACAATGAGGACAATCTTTTTAACAGGGCCTGTTGTGACAGGACAGGGGGTGATGTTTTTAAACTAAAAGGAGGTAGATTTAGACTAGATTTAAAGAAGAAATTTTTTACAATGAGGGTGGTGAAACATTGGAAGAGGTTGCCCAGCAAGGTGGGAAACATTCAAGGTCAGGTTGGACAGGGCTCTGAGCAACCTGTTGTAGTTGAAGACGTCCCTGCTTACTGCAGGTGGTTGGACTAGATGACCTTTAAAAGTCCCTTCCAACTGAAAACATTCTACAATTCTATGATCTACTACCTCTCTGGGCAACTTGTCCTAGTGTTTCACCACCTTCATTGCAGCCACCATTTACATATTATATTCAGTGATGATTTCGCATACAAGTTCCATGAGCCTTAAACCAGTTGTGTAACAATTTAGAAAAGTTTAGGTATTTCATTGGTTTGTTGGATACTGGGTTCACACTACTGAAAAGTGTTGCGCCTGTTCAGCCATCATTTTATGCTGCCATCAGTTGCCTGATCACACAGGCCAACACTGAACTCAGCAACAGCCCCTCAGAAGTCTTCTTTCAGACAATCCTGCCATAGGCTCCTGGGGGCCCAGCTCCTCCACTGCCCACTGTGGTGCCAGCATCGCCTGCTGAACACAACAGACAGAGATGGCTGCCTCAGTGACCCTTCACATGGAAGGACACCACCCAGAGAACTCAACAAGAGGCAACCAGCCCCAACAGAAGCCACACCCAACAGGAAGCTCCTCCAAGTGATCGGCTCCTGGTTAATATAGCCCTGGCCTCGCCTGCCACCCCAACCACCACCACCTGGGTGACACAGACACAGGTGAACCAGGTTCTGCCTCTGGAACATGAAGCCAGTGGGGAAAACAAAACATTCTGCTAGGTTGTGACTCATTCAAAGGTCAACTCCAACTTGGGGCCCACAACTGAGGCCCCAGCACTTCAAAAAGTCATGTAGATGCCTTCTCACAGAGGCCATTTCCGGCCAGAACAGTTCCAGGCAGTGATGTACACGTACAGGCTTGAATTACCATGGAAACAACTCTAAAATGAGATTCCTCACTTGATGAAGGATGCACTTTTACTTCCCTCTGAGCTTCACACATCAAACATCAAGCTGCTGATAGAGAATTTCCCTTTTTTTTTTAAAGGATGTTGCAAATTATCTGCAGAGAAAAAAGAGTTCCTCTTTCAGCATTCCTTAGCCAGGTTTATCCCATTCACATAAAACGTACCTCAGTTTGGGATAAGCCTAAAGGGCTGCCTGCTAAAAACATCATAATAATGATTAAGTTTTAACCACTGACACATACCAGCTAAAGAAATCTGCTGTCTCTTGTCCCTGCTACAGGCATAGTTTAAGATGAATTGCTGCACAACAGCAACACCTGTGGTGTTTCTATTGAAGAGAAGGAGGTGGCCTGGTGGAACATCTCCAGAAGCATGCAGGGGGAAAAACAGCAATCATGACTATGTTAAACAAGCTTTGACCCTTGAGGCAGACAAAACAGCCCAAGTTCTCCATCTGAAAGATCTGCTGTGTGCTGACCAGAAAAATGCCAAGAGTGGTAATTGTTTCTCACATGGTCATCTGTCACAAATTCCTTGCTCTGACCACAGTTTTTCTGAGAAAATCAATCTTAGCAAGACTCTGATAGCAAATACACATGCGTGTCTGCCACTGGGCGAGACAGGCCCTCACAATGATATCTATCACCTGGTACATCCATAGGGGATCAGCTTTCACTCAGGTTCTCTGTATGATCCAACCCAGTCGCTCACAGACTGAAAATTATTAATGAGAAGTGCTTTATCTCCTGTGTTTTTCTCAGAAGTTGAAATACTGTGCTGATGACAATGTTGGATTTTCTTGGACCGAATTAGTCCAGTACTTTGCTGGGCATCCTGGGATATGTCCTCCCTTTTGATCCTGGCAATTTTTATATTGCCTTTCTTAATCACAGAGAAACAGACCTCTTACAGAGTCCAAACCATGACTTGTTCTAGTCATAATTCTCAGTACGCAGAGCCAGTAAAGCTGTTCTGAAGGCCTTTGCTACTGTGTTAGTTTGGATCTATTGGTTGCTTCAGCAACAGTTCAGTGATTGTCATGAACTAGAAATGATGGGCTATATAAATGCTCATCCTCAAAATCTTTTCGAAGAAAATTCAACCCAAGCCCTTAAAGGATTCCTAGCACTCTCCTGGGTACTGCATTTTCTCTAAGGCACAGTTTGGGAAGTTGAATGTCGATTTCCCCTGAAAGGTGAGAATCACACAAAAATAGGTTGCAGCAGCGCTTCCAGAGCTGCATTCAGACGAGCCAGCTTATGTCAAATTCCCTGTCCCTCACATGCGCTCCCAGGGTCTGCCAGGAACACTGTGGTATGGGGAGCTGGCAGGCTTCTGTTGGAGATGTAAAGATCAGAAGCAACACATCTACACTATAGCTTACTGTCTTCAGCTCCCAACCTGAATGATCCTTAACATGTGGGGCATCTTGACAGGAAGCTGGACTAGTGCTCAAATGCACTTCCATGGATTTTGGAAGATCTCACACCACTCACCCTGCCAGCCCTGCAGGGTCATGTGATTCCCACCATGAGCCCCGAAAGATTTGTGATGAGGGGAGTCTCCTGGTGGTTGCGTCCACCACAGGAACTCTGCAGGCAGGGTACAAGTGGTCACCCTGCAGTACCACGGTGGAGCTGCCACTGCTTCCCCCCCTTGCAAGTGGGGACCTTTTCCAGCAGGACATGGGAATTACTCCATTAATGAGAAGGAACTACCAACATGAGCAGTCAAACACAAAGGAGAACACAAGAGTGTGCTGGAGAGGTGTTTCCCAGGACAGGCACCTCCAACACCACCAGAAGCATGGTGCCTCAGCTTGCAGCCTCCTCCACCAGACCAAATGCAGCCCCCGTTGGTGCACCTCTTGTCCATGGCAGTGAGGATGCCAGTGGCACCAATAAATCTTTTCCTCCTGGTAACCCTTGTCTCAGAAGATGACAGCAGCACAAGACAGCTCCCCATTGACTCAGGAACTTCCCTCCCTGTCCTGGGAACATCTGTGCCTTTGGAAAAGCAGAGCACAAAACAACTCATAGATGGTCTTGTTTCTCTGTGGCCCTTTTGCTAGCCTGTTTCTCCCCACACTACATAAATCTGTCCCAGGGTGCTGCTGCGAGAGTAGAAAGAGCTGGGATACTTGCTTAAACAAAAAATGGGAGAGGTTTTACCTTCTTGCATTAAAAATCCAAACCAAACAAACTCCAAAAAACTATACTTTATCTCTGTGATTGCTCTCGTGATGCAAAAACACATCCACCCCTAGAAGACAGAGCATTGCTCCCCTGCAAGATCACGTCCCAATGGGTTTCTGCAGAGTAACAAGACACACTGTGAAGGGGGCATTGCTCTGTTCTTGCTCATTTTGAATTCTTCTGCTTGACAGTTCATAGTAACATTCCTTCTTATTCACTTCCTCCCCACTGAGCTTCAACAGTCCAAATCGTTTAGTCTTTCTTCCAGAAAATCCTTTCAGATCTTTGCTAGACTCTGATCCTTACGAAGTCCAGTAATTGCAGCACAAAGGCTGGTCCCTTGTTAAACTGACTGCAGAGCTACCAAGGAACTGGTTAGGATTCTCTCTTATTCTGGCAATGTACTGAAACATAAGTCACCTAAGCTATTGCCTGTGGTTCTGGGGATTTAGCTGATGCGAGTGGTTACTTGCTGCTCTGAACCTCCTTCTCTCTTCCTTTGTGGGATTCTCCAGTTGAGGCTGGAGGAGAAATCGCATTATTCCATGATGAGACACAAATGACACAGACACCCCTCTCGGGGTGAGTACACTTTTTCCAAGTGTGAAAATACAAATTGGACATCACATCTGGGGATGAGGTGGGATTTTATTATAAGAAATGCTTTTTGCCTGAAGGTCAGCAGAGATGACTGCTTCAGTGTAATGTGATCACCCCTCTGGATGAACAGTCATACACATATAAATACATAGTGCAATCTATAGGTACTTCTTTGTAGTATGCTACTTCAAGTACATTGGCTACAGGAGCTGTCCAAGACACAAGGATATGTGTATGAACAAGTACATTGCAACAGATGCCTGGGTTCCTATCCTCCAGCCAACCTGAACCGAATGGACATGCCTGGTAGAGAATTCAAGTTATTTCCTTTTCAGCTCCTTCAGCTGACATTCAACCCATCGAAGACTACCTCCTGTTCTCCTTCAAAACGTGTCTTCTTAATTATTTTTAAAAACTTTTACCTTTAACCTCCATAAGGTCACTGATACAGCCAGAATTCATCATAGGGATAAAAAAGTGCATTACTTCTTAAGTTAATGGAAATCAGACTGTAAATCTTTTGATATTTGTTCTTTTGATTACCACCACAGAGTTATGTAATAACGTCATGCCTGGGGCTAGCGAAACACAAATAGAAAATGTTTTTGAATGTAATGAGGAGGAGAGACTTTGGGGATTTTTTTTCCAGAGGTACCAAGGCAGATCATTTTGCAATGATGGTGGGCCCCTTCCCTTGCCTTAGTGACATAGCTCTATCCTCACCTGAAAAGCTTTCTCTTCACTTCCAAGTAGGGTACTTTAAAAAACATTAATTAATGACTAGAAATACAAATACTACACTTATATTGCCTTGCATAATACATGCTGAAAGCAGAAATAATCTTCATGATGGAAGGAAGCATACTGCTTACTAATCAAACATACTAACAAATAAAATAATATTTCATATTTTAAACCGCTGAAGCACTTTTAGTGTATATAACACAGATGACAAGGATGTTCCTGTTCATGTTCCAGAAATGACACAGAGGTTTCATATTTTATGAACAAGAATTTTCGTGTAAAATCAAAATAGAGGACTTAGAAGTATCTAGACACATTGTATGACAACTCACAAATGCTTTGAGCATTCCCGCCCCTGTGATTGAGAACCAGGAACAATTATTTAAATAAATACACACATACATAAATAAAGGAAGCGATGCCAATAAACCTAACTCTCCTTGTACTGGGGAGAAGACCCATCCTCAAGAAGTTCTTCTGAGAGAAACTGAAACAGCCTACTTGTGTTTGGAAGAACCAGCTACTGTGCAAATTCAAACTCAGGAAACAGCCACAGCTTGAAGAAGGACCTGGTTTAATGCTAAGTTTTGTTTTTTCCAGACCTCTGAAGTCCAAACTGCTGGCTCCCCTGCTTGGCATTAGCGGGCCCTGCTTTCCAAAGCTTTCCCCTCCTGCACTGCTGGAAGCACCAAGCAACACAGGGACATGTTTTCTGTATCTGCCGTTCTGTCAAACTCTCACCATTTTGGGTCAAGACAGGTAAAACCAGTACAACAAAGATCTAAAATTGCAGAACGATTCCGAGAAGCTTTCAGTGCTCATGTCAGGAGGGAAGATAGTGGCTTTGATGCTGCCTTGACATTGTCCCACGCCCCAAGGCTGAGTGGCAGCCAGAAATGGACCTCACCAAGTGCCACATGCCACTTCTCTGAGAAATGCCACATCACAGAGAAAGCAAAGCTCAGATCATGTTCAAGTTTCATTCATACTCACATCCTTGGAGTTTGAAAAATTACTTGAATGAGATATCAACGTTGAGCTTGATCTGCTCATTTTTTAAATTTGCTTTTTGTGAACTGCAGAAGTTAACTTCTGCTCAGAAGTGTTTCCAGGAGTGCCATCAGCACGGGTTTGCCTGCGTAAAACCATGCTTCAAGAGGGGAGCAAAAGAGCCTGGACAGCTTTTCCCAGCTATGACAAACAAGAGGGCTACCCTGTGCCTCCTTGCCCGCCAGCTCACACACCCTTCCTGCCAGCAACAGAAGAAATGACCCATAGTGTCCTTGAAGGATTCTTCCAAAGACTTGGCTATCTTCAGAGATTTTCTCCTTTCATTTCACAAAAAAAAAAAAGAAAACAAACAAAAAAGACATTGAAATTAGAAAAATGTTTGATTAAACAATTAGTTGAAGAGCTGTGATGCCCCACTGGTACCTGGGACACAACACAGTGATTAAACCACTTCCTTTCCTACTCAAATTATGCACTTGCAGATGTGTCTGACTGCTACATCACTGGCTTTTCTCCATAAAGCCAACTAGTTCTTGGGTAAGGAAATAAAAACGTTTGCCAGACACATGTCTTTGGAAACACCAACATACTGATACCCTGAAAATACAGCTAGCCAGACTAAGCCCTTTTAATTTTATACCTTGTTTCCATGTCCACCAATAGCATACAGCAGTTGCCAGATGAAGTCCTTCGGGCCAGGATATGCAGGAATCTGGAGTAGGTGAGAGTAGCTTGGAAGGGACCATCAGAGAGAATGCATTAAACTTGCACACCTAAACCCCATTAGTTGTTCACAACAGATACCATCAATCCGTTCTGTCCTTGCGCATTTGCTCACTCCTCTTGCCCACTAATACCACCTTGTCTAGTCACTGTCACATCTCTCTCTCTCTCTCTCTCTCCCCGCCTGAAGCTCTTTACCACACTAGCATCTCACTCAAATCCTTCCTGGTATTCTGCATGGGAGAACAGGGCTGGGGAGAGGTAACATTAAGGTGCAATTATGCCTTATGAAGGGATAATATTAGAATCATAGAATCATAGGGGTTGGAAGGGACCTCTGGAGATCATCTAGCCCAACCCCCTTGCCAGAGCAGGATCGCCTAGAGCAGGTTGCACAGGAACGTGTCCAGATGGGTTTTGAAAGTCTACAGAGAAGGAGCCTTCACAACCTCTCTGGGCAGCCTGTTCCAGTGTTCTGCCACCCTCAAAGTAAAGAAGTTCCTCCTCATGTTTAAGTGGAACTTCCTGTATTGAAGCTTGTGCCCATTACCTCTTGTCCTGTTATCAGGCACCACTGAAAAAAGA
>VZZY01019975.1:94028-114224 GCA_013400335.1 Eurystomus gularis | reverse complement strand
GCTTGCTCATGGTCAGCCTGTTGTCCACCAGGACTCCCAGGTCTTTCTCCTCAGAGCTGCTCTCCAGCAGGTCAGCCCCTAACCTGTCCTGCTGCTGGGGGTTATTCCTCCCTAGGTGCAGGACCCTACACTTGCCCTTGTTAAACTTCATAAGGTTCCTCTCTGCCCAGCTCTCCAGCCTGTCCAGATCTCGCTGGATGGCAGCACAGCCTTCTGGTGTGTCAGCCACTCCTCCCTGTTTCATGTCATCAGCAAACTTGCTGGTAGTGCACTCTATCCCTTCATCCAAGTCATAGATGAATATATTGAACAGGACTGGACCCAGCACTGACCCCTGAGGAACACCACTGGTCACAGGCCTCCAACTAGACTCTGTGCCATTAATTACAACCCTCTGAGCTCTGTCTTTCAGCCAGTTTTCAATCCACCCCACTGTCCATTCATCTAAGATAAGGAAGAGGTGATAAGGATAAGGTGGTTTAAGATAAGGAAGAGGTGAAATCATTTCAGCTCCTTCCCTGCCCAAGACTTATTTTGCACCCAACCATGAACTTGGCTCATGTTGCAGTCACACATTTTCTATCAAAGACCTAGAGCAAGAAACTCTGAAGTGACCAGGAACTCTGTGATAGCAAAGGAAAGAGCATGAGGGACATCCCACGCGCAGGGCAGGTCCTGCCCTGACTGTGGGCAGGAGAGGGGGAGTGCTGCCCGCCCGTGCCTGCAGTGAGCTGGGGCCCTGCCAGGGCAGAGAGGCTTGCCAGCAGCTGCCAGCTCCAGCTGGAGCAGCAAAACGAGCAGGGTCTCATCCCCACATCATTTTTGTGCACCTGTGAGATGCCTGCTGTGCTCCTGGGTGTCCGAAGAGATGGCCAATTAGCACTACTAACACCAGCCTAAGTTTTGAAGCATGTGCCCCATTACATGGTGGTTTTAAGCACCCGTGCAGTGGCTCATGGGCTGAGGCTTTCAGGTTTCAACATTTCAAATTAAAAGCCAGAGGAAAGACTCATTTTTTCACTTGAGAAACTGGAAATTGCCACACTTAACCGAGGCCCTAGGGAGAGTGTGTCCTGTGCTGCAGCCACAGTCAGACCCCTCAGGAGACACACACAAACCCTTCGGCTTCACTCTAACCCTAAACAAAGGGTAACTCAAACTTCTTTGCTTCCAAAACATCAAATGTAACAGCATTTGCTGTTACAACCCAGACACTCTTGTTTCACATATGATGATCGAATACCCTCTTCATCTAACTTCATGGCCATAAATGCTTTGAATTTCAGTTTCATTGAGAAACCCCATGGTCCTCCGCAAGAGTAATTGAAAAGCTCCCACTCCACTCACTCTGCATCATACTCAGCCCTACATGGAACACGTATCACATAATGCACAACATGAGGGTAACAAACTGAAAGGTGAATGTTTACAAAAATGGAAATGAATATATTTAGCTGCCATTCCTAACAGACAAAACAGTGAAAGTGTAACAGAAAAAACCTTCTATATAACAAAAAAGGCCAGCAAAAATGGAAGTAGAGTGAGTGCCTATCACCACTCACACCTGTTCTCTTCCATCCCACACACTTCCTCTTTTTGGGCCTGCAAGGATTATGGGCCACCCATCTCTGCTGTCCTCCCACCTATTCACACGGCCTCTCACAGGACAGGGTCACAGATAGTAAGAAAACAAGTTTTGCTGCATTATAGATTCACACTGTGAGCATTTTAAAGATCATTAATATTGTACACATTGAAATTACACCACAACCACAACTTTTTTTTCAATAAAAATTACCATAATTTATGCTTAATTCAGTAATTACAAAAAGCTGCGTTTTCCTTAGTGACTGCACACAGTTATTTATAGAAATCAAGGATGACTAACAAAGCAAATTTCTTTACTGAAAATTGCACGAATACTTCACTATTTCTCACACTGAGCTGTATTTTCTACGTAAGTTGCCTACTGCTGCTGTCTGATTTCCTTAGTACCTTAAGGCTATTACTTAAACCTGTGAATTGTTCAAAACCGAGGAGAAGCAGAGCGCAGGCTGGCATGGTTTGAGAACTCTGGAAAATCCTGCCTGCATTGCCAGCACCACCTGCTGTGTACACAGAGCAGTGTAGTCCCCACGCTGCATTTCGCAGGTGAGCTGTGCCAGAGTTCACAGGGACGGCCAGAACAGCCAGGTTGCCACTTCACACCTTCTTAAGGTGGAAACCAAGGGCAGGTTCCCCACAGGTATCATTAACTTGGAAGCTCTGTGTAGAACAGGCCATCGTACATTTCCCTGCAGAGCAACTTGCAGGTTAAGTCCCTGATTCCAGTCCGGCTGCTGACAGTTCTTATAAAGAAGAAGAAAATGTACTTGCCCTGGGCTTCTAATTATGATAAAATTACATGTCTTTATTTTTTCTCAGAACTAAAGCCTTTTATTGCATTTTGCATTACCATTCAAATTTAGGAGTAAAATGCATACATTGATCCATGATGCATTCTGGACTGCAGTATCTCAGCAGTTTACAACATTCACTCTAAACACACAAACCACTTGAAAAACATTATTGCTGATGATGGAATAGCTCCATCTTCTGGAATACAAGTTATTCTCTTGACAACCATCTTTATATTTCCAAACCTAACTTGAATATTTTTACTTATGCAAGGTGAATCTTAGCTAGGGATGAATTTAGGATAATGTGATTTCTGATACAGTTCTGATAAACTACATCAGGAAGCACCAGTTATTTTCTAATGACATTGAAAACACATGTCCATTGTTCAGCATGCCTTATTAAAAACTGACCTGATTATTTAAGAAATAGCTGTATCTGATTTTGAGAGCAAGAATTTAAACTCTGTAAGACAAAACACTCAACACATACTTTAGTCCTGATTTAGGAGAGCTTCCTATTAAAAGTTTGCAGTTTTATAGAAGTGTGTTTGTGGTTAAACACTGTCATAATCAGGGAGCGACTGAAGCGCCTGCTGAAGTACTTGAAGTCTAAACTATAGAGGAGGGGCTGCAAGTGATCCTTATTGCTATTTATCAGAACTCTTAAATGTATGTTTAAATAAGACATTCCAAGTTACTCACAGGATGCATTTTAGGCAGGTAATCAGTAACAATGATTCCAGTATGTAAAATTTAACTTACGGTCAAGTCAGGTGTTCAACTGGAGAGATCAGAACAAAACCATGACTACAGTTCCTGATTTCTTCACTTTTATGTACCATGGGCACATTCTATGGCTGTTGCTTGAAAAAACAACCATTAATGAACCAAGTTCTTACGTACTCACTCAAAAAGGGCAAAGAGCATTGAAGCTGTTAGTGATCTACTCACTGGTGATGTGCAGTATTTCTTCATTTCACAGAACAAGCAGAGCCACCAGAAAAAAAAAAAAGGACAAATTAAACATGTACATCTCCATCTACTTTTGAAACAGTGGTATAAAGTTAATACATAGTCATGGACACACAAGAATAGCAGAAATTTAAATAAACTTGCTTAACAAAACAAAGCAACTGAAGCTTTATTTCACTATATAGAAAGATGCATCCCTATGTGCATTCTTTTAAGCTAAGGAAAATGGAAAAGCCATGCAGCCCTTGCAAGAAATAAATGCTCAGGTGGTAATATATATACATAGAAAGTTTCCTCTTCAGTAGATGGTTCCTCTCAACCGATGTTTAGTGCCATTTAGGAAAGTCAAACTAATAACTACTTTATAGTAGAATATTCTACTACATTTTTTCAGTACAATAGCAAAACCATCACGTGAACCACCATATTGCTTGCATCCGTTAAACAAGAGCAAGTAACAGATCTTAAGCAGCTAAACCTTTATCTGGAAATCAGACTCTTTATGCAAAGTAAGCACAATGAAAAGATATAGCACAAATGAAATGACTTGTCTTCAAAAAAATTATCCTTCACTGTCTGCAACTTCACATCTCATATGGCTTTTGAACAGAGGCATTAGTGAAAAGAATTTTCCCACCCATAGTCAAGTATTGACTGTATTTAAATACAGCAACGCAAGGACAAACTAAAGTTAAAAATTCAGCATACCATATTACTTTATGTAATACAGTACAAAATCCCTTTTTCTAAGGCTACAAAGGACAGATTTACAGTAATATGAGGTACTGGCATTTATGGAAAAGCAAAGATGGAAAATAATTATATAGCACTGTCATCAGACATGACACTTCTCTTTTTTTTTTTTCATTTTTTTTTCTTTCTTTTTTACAAAATACATGTCTTGATGACCACATGCTTTAAGCTTATATTCATTTATTTTATATATATATTTTATTTGTGGGGGCAATTGAGAGAGAGTCACAAATAAGGAAAGGACACTAAGGTTTTAATAAGGGCAACCAAAAAAAAAAAAAGTTTTCACCAGAATAGATTCACATTACAGTACACCAATATTGACAGCATTCTCTTTTGTCTATTTTTGGTACATAAGATGGAATCTGTCTACATAACCTTATAAGGCTTCAGTAACTAAAAAGTAAAAAACCTATTAGTTTACAATTTATTTAAAAATTCTGAAAGACACAGCAAGTTCTACACTTTAGTAGTGCTACCCATACACAACCATCCGGCTTAAGAACTCAATAGAAGAGCCTCCTTTCAAGGGAGCTTCCAACAGCAGAATTGTGCAATATGGATGTCTCTTACTACAAGGGAAAAAAAAATTACACATGGCACATTCTCATTCATATTTTGCAATGTAAAAAGTTACAAACATACCTAATCAAATAAATAATAATAAAAAAAGAATCTGAAATGTGTTTTGTTATGTATCCTAAAACCACTACGCAGGATAATGGAAACTTTCACTCACGGACTATTTACATAGTAATACCCAGGTGAGGGTACACACTGCTACAAAACTCATAAAACAAAGGGTAAACTTGAAATGTTTTCCATAGTAAAGGTCTAGCAGCATGACTATATCTAATGCTGTTTGTTTTCTTGACAGTTTTTGGAAGGTTTTTTTTTAATCTATGTCTTCATCCAGTTCATAATTGTCTTTATCATAAATGTCTTTTACTAAAAGAACCCGTACGAGCATATTTTCCAAAGTGTTGCGGTCCAGTGAAGTGGCAGTGTACCAGATTGGACTCTCCGCCGAGACAGAGCACTCCGGTTGCAGATAAAACATGTCCGTCCTCTGATTCAGATTCTGTGGGCTACAAGGGGGAAAATACGGGGGTTCAGAAAAACAGCCTTACAGGACAACACAGTATGTCAGGAGTTCCAATATCCTGCACAAATGAAAGTAATTGCACCTAAGAAAGTTACAAAACAAAGTATTAATGTGGAGAAACATGGTCTTGTTCATAGAAGGATCTATGCTGGGTTGGGCCAAAGCCCAGCCAGTCCTGCATCCTCAGAGTGGCCAAAGGCAGATGCTTGGGATTTAGCAAGCACCCAGGAGAGCACAGACTCTTCCAGATCTCCAAAATTTACAGATCCAGTACTTGCTAAACCAGAAAGTACTTCCTATTTAGGAACCCCTAATGGACAGATGTGCAAGGAGGCCCAACACTGACATCAGTAACTGCTTGCACCACAGCCTGGTGTGGCTATCTCCAAATGTAGAGCCTGGTGTTCCCTTGAAAACTGAGGACGGTAGTTCTGAGAGGCACAAAATACAGTAACAAGCTAAAATCCCTTCTCCTATTTTCTTTAGAGGGTTAGTTATTGTAAGTCTTAAAATAACTTAATTCCTGACTTTGGATCCAGCTCAAACACATCCTCTAAGCCATCAGAGAAGACTCATTTCAGGAAAGACCCCTTTAAGGAAATTCTAGCATTCTGTCCATTTAGACAAGCCTCAGAAAATAATTTCCAATTTTGCATGTGCAAGTGCTCACTCATGCTCCATCACTCATAAATACTGCAGACTTCAGGAGCCAAATCTACTTCATGTTTCCTTGGTAAAAATAAGAATTTTTACCAGCTCCTCTTCCCAAACTGGCTGATAACATTTCAGGTGTTGCTCTTCACCTGCTGGGGGTGAATGCTGGCTTGTTCTGCTCTTATGTAAATTGGCTTAAGAGTCAGATAAGAAGCAAAATATGACTGTTTATAATATTATAATGTAAATATTTTAGCCTCCTTCCTACTTTTTTGACAAGCCAGTGTTTTTATAGGAACAAGCAACGATATAGCGTGGATAGCTGTGAATGAGAGGATCCTGAAATTTCAGCTGCAGCCGTCTACTGATTGCCAAGTATATTTCAAACAGTGGACATTACCTTAGATTTTACAATAGTTTTACAGTATTACCTTATATTATAACATTACCTTAAATTTTAAAATAGCTTTAAAAGTGTTGAATATTTTATTAAAATTATTTCATCAAAGATATGAGGTATACGTCATTAGAAGTGGAACCAGGAGAAGCAGTCTGCTGCT
Source organism: Eurystomus gularis (assembly GCA_013400335.1). NCBI lineage: Eukaryota > Metazoa > Chordata > Aves > Coraciiformes > Coraciidae > Eurystomus > Eurystomus gularis. Next base: position 107,781 of record VZZY01019975.1, on the reverse strand, counting down.
CTAGTTAGCAATGGTGTAGTATCTGTAAGAGAGCAGGACTTGAAACCGCACCATAAACAATGCTCCAAATAGGTTTAAATGCATTATTTTCCCTAAAGTTGAAATGTTTCTAAAGAAAAATAAATTATTTGTTGTCTCCCCGCTACAGGTTGTGTAACTCAGTTAAAAAATCCAGTTTCAAGATTTGAACGATATACTCTCTCCAAACCATGACAGCAGGGAATGTGAAGGCAAAAAAACTCCTGCAACAACCAGAATTAACTGAGTTTATGAAGAACAGGTGCTTGCATTAGCAAGCCTGAACTTACTCTTGACTTGTTTCTCTCTATCACAACACATACTTGCACTTCTGCCCACACTGGGCATAAGCTTTCTTCACCTTCAAGAGAAAGATGCTGTCTCCTAACACATGTCGGGTCTCATACTTCATTTGATTTATTGTGTGGTACATATAATGTGATTTTATTTCTTTGGTATTACTTGCCTTAGAGTTACATAAAATCTACACTAAAATCAGTCACTCGAATGGCTGTTCCAATTAAAGTATTTCTTGCAAAATCCTGTTTTCAAACACTTCCAAAACACTTAGCTGCTAAAGTAATTAAAAAAAAATAGTTGCTTAAAGATTTTCTTTTTAATTTCTTGATTTCTGTACAGATTGGAAGGAAACAAGCTACTTCTAAATGCTGGGTTACTGTCAGTAGTATTTTTTCCACTGCCAAGTATTTTAAGCCTGCCTTCAAACCAGGTATCTCAAAAGCATCTACATTTCAGATTCCTGATGACTTAACATGAAGCAAATCCATTGTCTCGAGCCAGTTCTCACTGAAGCAAATCCATTGTCTCGAGCCAGTTCTCACTGAAGAGACAGAGACCTCACAAATAAAACACTCAGTAGCAAAACCTACTGGATCCCTTGCTGGTAACTAACTGTCTGCAGAGGTACTTGGTGTTTGCAGGTAAGAAAACTGACTCATACTGTCATTCCCAGACGGAGTCCTTGGCAATTAACATTGAAGTACTCTGCTGCTCCCACACATTCTGCATGTCTTGTCCAGATACAGAACTGGAGATTTCAATGCTTTTGTTTAGGTATTTTTCAGAAGATCTCAATGCATTCCCTTTGCTTGAGTGTATTTCATGTTGCATCGAAGCATTTCCCTTTTGTACCTGGTCTACTCTAGACCACTTCTGTATTACCTTGTATCATACTCACCTTTTAGACAGATAGCACTCAAACATTTTCACAGGGCATCTAGCTGGATCAGACGTGTTTTCAATTTGTTCAAATACTGGTTCATCATCTTCATGTTTCCTTTTTCCAGTAGTAATTTTATCTTTAAGAAGAAAATCAACAACATCTAAGCTATAACTTCAAGTTATTCTACATTTTTCAGTAAACTTCCCAGAGAGGGTAGCCCACCAAGTACTGCAATGCGGTCACCACAACTATGCACATCTGCAAACTGGAAATGCAACCCACAGCCACAACAGGCACAGCATTTACCATGGAGACCAGTGGCTCAAAAGGATCATTTAATGCCTCCATGGTCTCCATGGACCACACACTCTGATTAAAGATCTGGGAGCTGAGAGCTGCTAAACTTGATGCAAAGGAAGACCTCTGGCTCCTGGCAAGGTGCCCAGATGTCCCTCAGAGGAGCGCAGTGTGAATGCTCCTGCAATACTTATTTTGGAACTGCCATAGTACCTTCACTATCAGCTCTGCACAGGGAAGACACTTGATATCGAAGACAAGCTTTGCTTTCCATTGTTAGAGGATTTTTTTTCCACTGTCTAAAAACAGTGCCAAAAGAAAGTCTTAAGTGCTGCTCCACCGTCTTCAAGCCAAAATATTTAGTGTTAAAGTAGAACAGAGTATTCAAAAGAGCAACTGGTGAATGCGATCCTAGCTGTTTAATCCTCCAAAGGTAATCTTCTTCAACTCGAGAGAATATTGATCCTTCAGAAAAAGATTAGAGAAAACACAATGGATTAGCCCATAGACTGTCCAGATGCAAAAGAATGAAGTTTCTGTTTACTGTGAAATTTAACAAAATGCTCATGAAAGAAGCTTCTAATAAGCATATTTAATTATATGTTCATACCCCCAAAACCACCTCTTAAAGACACACTCGCTGTTTCAGAAAGAGTCAATGGGAAATACCTCTTCAATTACAACAGCATCGCTTACATGCGTCTCCCTCATGTTATTACATAAAAACAAATGTTCAAGGGGCTAATCTTATTCCCTTCATAAAAAGTATATTTTTAAGTTCAGTTTATTCTGCTCAGGCAAGGCTTCCAAACGCTATACCTACTTCTTTCTTATCATTAATAGATATGTCACTTGGAAAGCACTCCTGAACCATAACAGGCAGAGGGAGAGGCCTATTGAGAGGCTCTCCAGAGCAATACTGCAAAAAGTGACTATTAAGAAGAGTGTGGAAAGGGGTTGTTAAGAACAAGCCCTCGTTCAAGAGAGGATTGCGAGAAAGATGGAAGAACAGTCAATTCGGCAGTTCGGCACCAACGTGGATCTGCTGGGGAAAATCCCTGTTTTCTCCATGAACTGATGATCCTCCTGAGCAGAAGGTACATAGCAGAGATTCCTCCCAATCCAAGTGAGAAAAACTAAAATACATAGCTTGTTAGTCCTACCCACATATAGCTCAGTGCCTGCCTGCCTGCTTCCCATCTGGGAAAAAAATGGACGAAAAATAAATTCAGCTCAGGTAAAATATGTTGAAGAGCAGCTGCTTATTCCAGCTTTCTCTCCTAAAAATTGATAGTAAATTTAAGATTAACAGGTGGCAGCAAAATCAACTTTTGCAGCACAGATTACCAAGAAACAAGACAGGTACAGTCTTAATTGAACTCTTAGATGATATCTTTATGATTTTTAATCAATTACTATCACATTGCATAAAACCTTTGTATATAATTACATGCTTAAGAACACAGAACTATTAGGAGATGAAAAACATACACGACCAAAAAGAAAATTACCATCTGGAAGTATGCTTGGTTGCCAACTTCTAAGGATTTTATTTAATTCTTGTTCAAATGTCTGGTAGGTTGGATCAATAAATATGTTGTCTTTTCGATTACTGCCATATAAATACTACAGAAAAGAGAGAGACGCAATATTTAGAATTCAACATTAGAACAAATCCTGAGCTATAGAGTTATTTTTTAGTACAATGCTTGCAATATTAAAAAATTTAAAAATCTAAAAATAAAGCTATGACACTTTTCCAACATTGAGCAGTTAAAAGTTACCTCTGATATAACATATGTTGTCAATTTGTAACTGAATAACAGATTCATTACAATTCGAACATATTTCTCTGAAATTTCCTGTGTGCAACATCCTATTAGTGAATGGGGAGTCACTTAAGAACAAAACAAAACAACTAATTTATCTTTTCCTCCTCCTAGGTCTTCAAAGGAAAAAAAAAAACATTTAGCAAGAATCTGCCATTTAAAATGTGAACTCTGGACACTAACAAAACCACCTTCAACACAGAAGTGGGAGTGAAAAAAAACCCTGTATATTTGTGGTAATTACATGCAGCAGTGCAAGAAAAATGATAGGATGGTGCAAGATGTCTGCCTATTCTGCAATTTAATTATCTTAACCCTCTTGACCTTACAGGCAGAAAGTCTTCTGAACCTTTACCACGAATTAATGGCTGAGAGTTATATTAGTATTTGACATTATCCTCTCTGGAGGCATCTCTAAGAAACGGAGGATTGGCTTCTTAAATTTTCCACTTCAGTGTTATCTTCGCGTGAACAAGCCCATTGTTAGTGCATACAATAAAAGTGACAGACATAAAAAATGTACTCACTTCTGGAAATGGCATCTATTTCTGTACACATACTTGAAATAACATTAAACACAGCACTTATTTATACTAGGCGGTTCAGCATATCTTGACTTCCTTATCTTTGCACTTAAGTTTTATAATAAGGAAAAATGAACTAGTACATTTCCTAGAAGTTTCCAAGACATCATCTTCATTTAATTAACTGTTTTACATTATAAGTTTAACTAATTCTTCAAAGCAAAATGTTCTCCAAAATGTGCTTGTTTCAGTTTTGGTTGTATAAAGCAATTCTAAATCAGGCAATACAGCTTACTATAAGCTTCATGGGGTTTGCCCCTCTTTTCCCTGGCACATTTTTCCTCCATGAATTTTCTTTTTCACTGGTTTGCCTTAAACACACTGAACACTGGCAGTGAAACTGAAATAAAACTGGTTCAAAATCAATTCCCACACAAGCCTCTGAGAATTCAACTAAAAACATTTCTGTTTCCTGGTTCAGAGTAAGTGCTCAGCTAAACCCTGACATCCCCAGTAGAAATCTGTGAAGCACCTTGGACCTCCAGCACCGCCGAGTCTACAGGAGAATGATGTCGTGTTGCAGTCTCCCCTGCACACAACACCCCACAGGCATCTGCAAATCTTCATTTCCACACCATAACGCTGTGCTCTGCCACCCTGCAAACTCTAGCAGGGCAGAATTAGCGTAAGTAGTTTCCACCTGAGATGAGTTCTACCAAAACCACAGCAAACTGGAAGGAACTGGACATACTTCTGAATCCCACACTGGAGAATGGGTTGAATCACTCCCCACAGCACCTTCAAACAAACATCTGCCAAGCTCCACCAGCCTGAATTTTGCACAAACAATCCCATTATTACAGGTGCAAAAAACACCCCCAAAAAATCCCCCAAACCCCAATCTGTACTGGGACAAAGAATGAAGGACATGATGCAGCAGGGAAGCGAGGCAAGCTAACACCTTCTTTTAGATGAACTCTCTCAACTAGATGCTCCCCTGACCATGCAACAACCTTTACTTCAGTGTGATATTTTTCAGGATCAGTACTTCAGAGTTATCAAAACATTACTGAACAATTTGTTTGGAAGCAGAACAATTTCTGCTGCAAATGAACCTGAACTGACAAAATGTACCATTGGACTCAGGGACCGCTTTGCTGGAATAGATTTTCCAAGTGCTTCCTTCAAGAAAAGCAGTTATTTTACAAAGTCAAAAGAAAAACTTGAATCTTGAAGACTCCTCAGCACTTCCCCTGTGCTCAAACCATACTATACCCATGAGGAAAAGCTGAGCCTGTACTGAGCCACAGTGAGTGCAGTAATTCTGGCGGAGCAGGAAAGTGCACTTATTTTCTAGCCCAGGGCTGCCACATTCTCTTCCTCTGAAGAAAAACTTACTCTAAGCTAAATATTGATGAACTTTGGCACAACTTTATCCTTAAATGGCGTAATTTAATCTCCTCTGAGCCCCTTCTGAGTTAAACAGAGCCAATACTTCTTAGGCAGTAGCAGATAATTTATTCTTTTTTAGAAATACCCACGTCAGGGTTGTCAGATGGAAAGGACTAAGAAAATAGTAGAAGGTAATGGAGTTTTATTTCACATTGTGACAGCTATATTGCATTTATTGTACCACTAACTTATTTAAACCTGTTTCTTCGGAACGGTAACACATACTCACATACATACAACCTGCCATGAGCACCCAGACAGTGGCTGCAGCCCTTGACAGCTCACATGCTTATGTTTCTGTCCCTCACTTGCTGCCTGCCTTTGCGAAAGGCACACCACTCAGAAGAGAGCACATCTTCCTACCAGTCTGAAAAGCAGCAGGCCAATGAAGTTGGGCTGTTAACATCACATGAATTAAATACTGTACACTAAGCATAAGCAATAATTACAGCAAAATGGCCACAAATTGTTCCTCTAATGTTCCAGCATTATGTATGTATATGAAGGCTCATGATAACTGTGTTGTGCCATACAAACTGTTCTGATGAGCAAAAAAGCAAAAAAAAAAAGTTTTCCACATAACTAGCTTTCACAATAGACAAAACAGACAATGCCAAAGCACAAAGAGAAAGTGAAAAAGAAAAAAATATTAGCTAAGTTCCATTTTATAAACACATACATGTTGATCTGCATGAGGATAGGGAGGCTCTACAGAGAGACTTGGATAGATTAGATCAATGGGCCAGCGTTAATGGTATGACCTTCAACAAGGCCAAGTGCCAGGCCCTGCACTTGGGCCACAACAACCCCATGCAACACTACAGGCTTGGGGAAGTGTGGCTGAAAAGCTGTCTGGCAGAAAAGGACCTGGGGGTTCTAATTGACAAGTGGCTGAATATGAGCCAGCAGTGTGCCCAGGTGGCCAAGAAAGCCAATGGCATCCTGGCTTGTATTAGAAACAGTGTGACCAGCAGAAGTAGGGAGGTGATTGTCCCCCTGTACTCAGCACTGGTGAGGCCACACCTTGAGTACTGTGTCCAGTTTGGGGCACCTCAATACAAGAGAGATATCAAGGTGCTGGAGCGAGTGCAGAGGAGGGCAATGAAACTGGTGAAGGGCCTGGAGAATAAATCTTAAGAAGAGTGATTGAAGGAGCCGGGACTATTTAGTATGAGGAAGAGGAGGCAAAGGGGAGACCTCATCACTCTCTACAACTACCTGGACATTAGGAAAAAATTTTTCACGGAAACAGTAGTCAGGTACTGGGATAGGCTGCCCAGGGAGGTGGTTGAGTCACCATCCCTCGATGTGTTTAAGGGTTGTTTAGATGTGGTGTTGGGGGATATGGTTTAGGGGAGAACTTTGTAGAATAGGGTTGATGGCTGGACTCGATCTGAAGGGTCTTTTCCAACCCGAATGATTCTATGATTCTATACCGCACTCTGTGTATTGTTTATCAGCTTGAATATTTTCAATTCAACAGAAAGATGCACAATACGACAGACAGTGTAACATGCAAGTGCAGAAGCAGAAAGGTAGCTGAATTTGAAACGTGCATTGTACTAATACTGACTAAAAATGCCAAACAATCAATGCTTGCTTCTCAAATTTCAATCAGGAGGTAAAGATATCAACTAACTCCTTAATTTTACTTACTTGCAATACAGAAAAAAACCTGGAAGTACTATTTCTTTGTTTCAAGTCCTCTGCCTTAAGTATGTAACAGTTTAAGCAGGATTGCAAAGCCTGTGAAGAGCTTGCTTTCTCTATCATATTCTTTTTTATTGCCTTTTAACCTGAATGAAACTTTTTTTCTCAGCCCTGAACATTGCTTATTTTATCTATAATTTGTCTTATGTACCAAAACTTAAGACATCCACTGCTTAAAAGATAAACTGTGGAATAGCTTTTCTAATTATCTAGTGATATGTTATTGCTTTCACACATGATACATTTAAACTGTCTTCCTTTATCTGCAAAATACAATACAAATACAATTCAGGGACAGGGGGTGTGTGTGGGGGGTGACAGTCAATATAGCAGAATTTCCTGCACTCTACAAAAATCCCATAGTCTGCAATATACAGTGAATTAGACTCTCCCAAAAAGACACTTTAAAAAGCTGAAGTGCTGGGGCCTGAGTTGTAGGCCCCAAGTTGGAGTTGACCTGTGAATGAGTCACAACCTAGCAGAATGTTTTGGTTTTCCTATTGGCTTCATGTTCCAGAGGCAGAACCTGGCCCACATGTGTCTCTGTGGCTCCGCCCTCACCCAGGTGGTCATGGTTGGGGTGGTGGGTGAGGCCAGGATTGTATTAACCAGGAGCCGATTAGTTGAAAATTACTTTGAGTTGCATCAGGGGAGGTTTAGATTAGATATTAGAAAGATATTAGATATTAGAAAGAAATCCTTCACTGAGAGGGTAGTTAGGCACTGGAATAGACTGCCCAGGGAGGTGGTGGAGTCACCATCCCTGGAGGTGTTTAAAGAACGAATAGATGCAGTGCTTGAGGATATGGTGTAGTGGTTAGAGAGATGCTAGGACAAAGGTTAGACTTGATGACCCTGGAGGTCCTTTCCAACCATAATGATTCTGTAATTCTGTGAAAGAGCTTCCTGTTGGGTGTGGCTTCTGTTGGGGCTGGTTGCCTCTTGTTGAGTTCTCTGGGTGGTGTCCTTCCATGTGAAGGGCCATTGAGGGAGCCACCTCTGTCTGTTGTGTCCAGCAGGTGATGCTGGCACCACAGTGGGCATCAGAGGAGCTGGGCCTCCAGGAGCCTATAGCAGGACTGTCTGAAAGAAGACTTCTGAGGAGATGTTGCTGAGTTCAGCATTGGCCTGTGTGATCAGGCAACTGATGGCAGCATAAAATGGCTGAATCAGCACAACAACAGCATACAGTGGAAACAAGCTAAGTAACTGAATTAATAGAACATTTACAGATCATGCCTTAGTTTCATTCTGGTTTTGCATTAACCCATCTTTAGTAAAGAAAATGAAACAACCATTTGGAAAAAATTATGTCATTTAGACTGCAAATTCCTTGCTTTAACCCAGCCAGAAGCTTAAAATTATTACAATATACTCAGTTTGCATTTGAGTTTTCAGGATAGGTCTGCAAACTCATTTTGTATACAGACAGCTTTCTACAATGCGATTTACACAGCAGCCTCTCCGTTTCAGCCAATAAATCCATGTTATCTCCATTCTTCCACTGAAATGGGTTACAGTCAAATCTCTACAGACTCTACTAACCTCCTGAATCCCAAGACACAGATAATAGATGCTGTCAGGTGCATAGTTCTCTCCATTTGGCCTTCGAATTTCATGGACAAAATGTGTCAACCCGTAGTTTAACTCAGCTGGAGTATGCGATAATAGATCTTCCTTTAATTTCACAGACTTTGCTGGAAAACAGAGAAAAAATGCTCCATTATACAACAGACTTATTACATAGCGGGGGTGGGGTATTTTTGGACTGGCAAGCAGGGAACTGGTTTGATGTCCTCTCCACTAACCAACGAATGAATCTAAATCTAAGTAGTTCAAATGTTAGGTCTGTATTAGAATAAAAAAGGCTACCAGAGCAAAGTCTAGTTAACCAAATGCAGTTATCACCCACTAACAAATGTACTGTCATACACAGTTAAGGATGACACAGAAGTGGCCCAAGGTGAGGAAGCAAAGACAGTGCTGTAGAAGGAGACATCAATGGGAAATGGCAGCTTCCAAAGGTCTAACTGCATAACACAAGGGTGCTAAGACACACATTGGAGCTGAAGAAAGCAGGAGTAGCAGCAATCCCTCTTTTCCCCCACAGTACAAACATACACACAGAGGTGTGTTGCAGAAAGAGCTGCGAGGCTCCACAGGAGCAAAGGCCACCTCGTGTCAGAGCTTCACAGCCTTAGATGAAGATCTCTTTCCAGGACAAAGAGTAGGATGCCTGCCCCTCCCTTGCAATTTAGAAGTCCAGAAAAAGTGTGAATCCAAGGTGCGTTAGAACATGAGGGATGCGAACAAAAAATCAAAATGGCTACAAGAAGTCAGAAGAGCCAGGAACATGCTGTCCTGGCTTGCACAAGAAGTGTGAGATCCAGTATTTTGAACCAAGTAGGGAAAACTAGGAAAAAAAGTTTTGCAACTCTATGGTAAAATACTCCCAGTCATTGTGGGAACATTAGGGACATGTGACATCTATTAAAAATTCCAGCTGAAAATCAGACAAGTACAGCAGTTCTCCCTACCAGATAAGAATCCAGACGCCAGATTTTTGGTAATACTTACTTGATTTCAGTTCCTCTAATTCTGGAAGCTCTTCATCTAAATACCGAGACTTTACCCAGTGCTTCCATGCGTTTACACCATATGCGTATTTGAATGGGAAACTACACTCTGAGTTCTCGGAGCTGTCATCGTGAGACTGGTATTCTGACACTGCTTTCCTCTTCGCCCCCTGCCATTGAAACACAGAGGTTAACATCACCAGCAGCCGCTAACAGCAACAGCACAGAAGCTGGGCAGAAAAAGCAAGCTGCAGGAAAAGTTACAAACACAGTGTTTAGTGTAAAGAAACAGATCCTTCATTCGCTAGGTAGTTTCTGTGTTGAACACAGTTCTAAAGCACAGTATTTACTTAAGCTGACAGATGTTTCTAATTCACCTTTCAAAGTGGTTCCTACCACAGACAGAATAATTTCTGACAATGAAGTTGCTGTACTGGTTATTTTGTATTAAGCAACAAACACATGATCCATCAAATAGTTCAGTGTATTTATAAGATTTCATTTTGTTAACGAGCAGGAGGTTAAAGATGCTACAAAACTACCTCAGAAGGTCAACTTTTCGGTTTGGCTGAACCCATCAATGGAAAAGCCAGCACTGGTCTCAATTTAAAGCGTGCTGGCAGTGTGTATGTGGATAATGTCCAGCCGATAATACCAGCAGTTTAGACTCCAAATTAAAAACTAAAAAGATACATTTATTTGTTGGATGCTTTATTAGTTGGCTGGTTTTTTTTAAAGCTGCGATATCTACTGCAGTTCTTGCAACAAAACCATTTCAGCTTTGTGCTAGGCACCAGAAACTGTATTTTCTGTTAGTTCCCTTCCAAACAAAAGAATACGGCTAATTAGTTTGCAAGGTCTAAACTAAGATTCTGATTGAAAAGAAAAACCGAGAAAATGACAGGCAAATAATTTTTAATTTTTTAAAAACTATTTTATATAGGAGATGCTCCCATTATATGCCATGGTAATGTAAACATTCTTCCATTCTACTATCAGATTAAACCAAGATAGCTTTGTTCAAAATAGAAGGTAGAAAATAGCAATTTAGATCATAAAGTGAGGATATTGGGATTGTTCAGCCTGGAGAAGAGAAGACCTTCCAGTATCTGAAGGGGGCCTACAAGAAAGCTGGACAGGGACTTTTCCTGAGGGCTTGTAGTGGTAGGATGAGGGGTAATGGCTTTAAACTGGAAAAAGGTAGATTTAGATTAGAAATTAGGAAGTTCTTCACTACGAGGGTGGTGAGACATGGGAACAGGTTGCCCAGGAAGGCTGTAGATGCCCTAAGATTGGATGTGTTCAAGAATAGGTTGGATGGGGCTTTGAGCAACCTGGTCTAGTGGGAGGTGTACCTGGCTGTGGAAGGGGGGTTGGAACTAGATGATCTTTAATGTCCCTTCCAACCCAAACCATTCTATGATTCTATATTAGGTACGAACAGGCAGTGACAAATTTTATAGCAGTATGAGAACTGGGAAAAAAACCAACAACAACAAAACAAACCACGTAAAAAAAAAACCCCAAACCCAAAAAACCTGACATTTTTCCCCCTTAAATTTTTTGGGGTTTTTTTTTTTTTTTTTTTTTTAACAGCATGACAAAATTACCTTCTTTTTGGACCGAGGCCTTGGCTGTTCCTCGTATTCTTCCCCAAAAACAGGAGGTAGCAAGAATTCATTTTCTGTATCAAGCTCTTCAGTTGCTGGAAGTATATGACAAGGACTTACTTCTAAACATCCTTTGAATAATACTGGTTTGAAAAAATCCCAATCAACTCTATCAGTGTGCATTAGTGTAAGAGGTCTACAAAAGCATACATATAAACATTGCCAAAGACTGGATTTCAGTAGGAGGAAATAAACTTAATCTTATTTTGAAAGTAAGGCAAAGTTATCAAAATGTTTATTTCTAAATAAATTGCAAAGGACACAACATGCTCAACATTTTCCAGCACTATCTCAAATCACTGATGCAGCATTTCTTACTATGAACTCTTACACAAACTTTCCTGCCTAAGCAATCTTTCATATTAACAAGTTTAAATTATGACAAGAATAAGCAGCTATGAGTGGAAAAAAGACAAAATAATTTACTACATGCACTTTTGTTCATGCATTTCCATCATTTCTATTCATTTTTTTTATTTTACATAGCACACCATACTTGGTTAAAAACATAATGAATCAGAATGTAAACTCTTTCAGAGAAACCAGTTTTAGTCTATATACAAGTGGTGGAGGTCTAGCTCATGATGAGTATTAAAGTTATTTTGTTAAACAGATATATGGTAATATATCAAAATATCATTTAGTTAACATTTCAGGGGGAGAAAGACACAGGCAACACAGTGGAATGAGACAACGTATGAATGGATTTAATGTTGCAAGTTCCATCTATGTTTACTTGACTGAATATGCTTCATCCCACTTACGAAGAGGGTTAAAAATCTAGTATACATCTGGCTAATAAACTTCCTAAGTCTAAGGTCAGACCAGCCTCTAAACTTGATCTTTAAATTAGACATACAGCAAACTGAGAAACCCAGTCTGGGCATCTTGTGAGGGTAAACACGGCACAAGGCAGGAAGAGGCTTTCAACACCAGCTATAGAAGCTATCCAGAGAAGGTATGGATGTTACACGTCCAAGAGAAGCTATGTCAAGGGAGACACTAGCTACAGCCAGGAGTTTTCTTGGATCTTGGATTGATCAGGATGTGGTATAAGGAAACAGACACTGTTGCCTGCATCCTGTAGAGCAGTAGAAATTGTAATACAGAAACCCAAGACCGTCTTTCAAGAAAGGTCTCAAAGTAGTGATTTTCCTGCTAATTCAAATAGCCTGTTTCAAATACAGGTACAGACATCACCAAGATACTAAAAGGTAATGTGCAGCATTACCATCTTGCAATTTCCTAACAAACCTAAGTGGGACATGGCAAAGTTTTACCTAACAGTCAGTCAAGTAGATCTTGCAATTAAATAAAGCTCCTCTGACAGGATGATGAAACAAAGTACAATGGTTGCCCACAATGTCTATTTCACAGTATTTATTAAAACGACAGAAGAAATACCTCTTGGAAAGTCTATTTCAATATCAAGGTCTGGTTCATATGGAATATCAGGCAAACTTGTCCGTGCCTCTGTTTCTGAGTTTAGTAGATCTGATTCAACTATCACACCTGTTAAAAAAGAAAAAAAAAAAAAAGGAAAATCTCCTGTTATTTTAACCAACATACACATTAGTCAAGATAGGGCAGATTTAGAAGCTGAATGGTTCTAAAACTGCTTGTTCTGTTCATCACCATCCTAAGTTTTGACTTCTTGGGATCTCAGATTTACTTCTCCCATCTGATTTCCTTCAAACTTACTAGCCCATCTGTCCTTCATTTAGAGAAGTCAGCAAAACACGTGTATAGAAAATCAAATACTGGTGAATTTGGATCATATCAATCACAGAACTCACACTAGCTTGACAAACTTAACTATTTTTCTATGTGATTCTGTCCACCACAGAACAGATTTTCAAGTCTCCGAAAGAGATCCTACAAAAGCAAACAAGGCAGGCAGAGCGACACAAACACTTGACCTCTTTCCAGCTCCTGGCAAAGACAGATTTCTCCAAATTCAGTTCTCTGCAAACAAGCAAGCTCTGATGCCATACATAGAATCACAGAATGTTCTAGGCTGGAAGGGACCTCTAGAGGTTATCTGGTCCAACCTCCCTACTCGAGTAGGGACATCTCTACCAAGGTCAGGTTGCTCAGAGCCACATCAAGCCTGACCTTGAATGACTCCAGGGATGGGGCCCCCACCACCTCCGGGCAGCCCATTCTAGTGATCGATCAACCTCATGTTAAAGAACTTTTTTCTAATCACCAGCCTAAATCTATCCTTTCCTACCTTAAAACCATTACTCCTTGTCCTATCACAAACCCTTTAAAAATAGACCCTCCCCTGCCTTCCTGTAGGCCCCCTTCAGGTACTGGAAGGCCACTGTAAGGTCTCCCCAGAGCCTTCTCTTCTCCAGGCTGAACAGCCCCAACTCTCTCAACCTGTCTTCACACAAGAGATGCTCCATTCCCCTGATCATTTTGGTGGCTCTCCTCTGGACACACTCCAATATGTCCACATCCTTCTTGTGCTGGGGGCTCCAGAACTGGA
>VZZY01019975.1:34306-93930 GCA_013400335.1 Eurystomus gularis | reverse complement strand
CCAGGTGCAGGACCCTGCACTTGGCCTTGCTGAACCTCATAAGGTTCATTTGGGCCCACCTTTCCAGCCTATTCAGGTCCTTCTGGATGGCATTCCATCCCTGTGGCATATCAGCTAGATGTACTAAGCATGAGAGAGCAAGGAATTGCAAATGACAACCTTGCAGCACTACCAGAAATGTTCCGCTTTAGTGGGGGAATGGCAACAGTTTGGAAAACAGTAGGCCTCCTGGGATTGCAGCACCACTGGCCCCCTATACACCAGGCCCAAGGTTTATGTTATTTATCAAAGTCCTTTGAGACATCTGTTGAAAAGAGCTTGGAAAAAAAAAAATCCCAAACAAAACAACCCACCCAAAAGATCACATGCCTGTCATATCCCACCTTGTTCAGACAAAGTTGTGTTCACACCTGTAAGACACAGCTATGGAGATCACTCTCCCTAAACTTCTGACTTGAATTTTTCTAGCAAGAATGGTTTGGTTTTGGCTGGTTTTCAGTTATGCTGAGAAAAAAATACCTGCATGCAAACATGGATGACTGCTTGCCATCAGCCAAGGAGCTGGTGCAAGCCAAGGGAATGCCTGTATTTCTGAAGATAAAGGTATGGTATAGCACACTGAAGTCACACAACAGACTTCAGGAAGTTTTCTGTATTTCAAACGTGCTAAAATGACCCTTAAAAATGTTTAAATAATTAAGATTGCAACTTAATGTAAGAATTCAATAATAGCACTGTTATACTCAAAGAATCTTTCCGTTAAATAAAATAAAAATAAAATCCCCAACTCTTCTCCTGATTCATACACCACTACACATACACCCCAGTGCTCCAAACAGTCAAAAACTCAGTAAGAAACTCACTTGTCACATCAGAAGCTTCAGCTTTTCCATCATGTTCAGGTACCATCTCTGAAAAATTCAGCAGCTCATTTTCCAGAGGATTTGAGGGTGTTTTCCCCTTCAGCTCTTCTATTGCTGCAAGGATTTTCTCACTGCTATCCAGAGCAGTGGGCAAGAAAACTGGAACTGGCATCTATGCAGACAGGGAGGAAGAGATAATTAGAAAAGAAATAAAAATATGCTGCAACAAAGCACCAAGGGCAATCAACACATAAAAACTCTATACCTCTCTTCTACAAGCCAAGAGTTAATACAGATTAGAAACATATCACTTCAGTGTGGGCTAACAAGAAGCGTTAATAAGTTAAAAAATGCAATATAAATGATTGAGAACAGAAAAGAAAGTAGGAAAGAATACAGAAAAAAATTAAATATGACAAAATATGGTGGGTCAAATTAAGAACATAAGGGACTTGGGCGCTTCAAAGCTAACTAGTCAAGGACTTGTCAGTGTTAGGTTAATGACTGGACTCAATGATCTTGAAGGTCTTTTCCGATCTAGGCAATTCTGCGATTCTATAGTCTCAGACTAACAGTTTAGACAAATCAGCATCCTATTTTAGTGGCTTGCTTGTGAAACAGAATTTTAGGAATTCAGGACTTTTTCGCACCACTTGGATGAGATTTGGTACATAAGTGGTAACAAATTTAACTTAGTTGTTTTCTTTTGCACAAGGTGGTGTTGTTTTTTTTTTTTTCTTTGTTTTTGCTTTTATCCCTCCTGTTTATCCCACTCTGCTATCACCCTCCAACGCAATCTTTTAGTTTGCTCTTTAATGCTTATTCAGCAAACTGAAAAGCATCACTGATCATTGTTCCTAGGAAATTCAGCAGCACAAGAATTTCACACTGAAAGCAGGCAGGTAGGTCCCAAGGAATAATCAGGACATCAAGTGTCACTGTCCAATTTCCAATGCTTTTTCAATATGTCGTGTCGCAGCCTCCTGCAAGCCTCTCGATGGACCAGAAAGAGAACAGTCGACACCGCAAAGTGGTCCCACACATGCATGTGAATGGATGCCAATTTAAAAATGAAGCTGAAGTGTCACTTACAGGAACAGGAACCACTGTAGGAACAGGAACATTTTGACTATACATGTTCATAGGCACCGGAACATAGACAGGTACAGGAATAGGCACTGGGACATACTCTTTTTTCCAATCATCTTCTATTAAAAGAAAAAAGAAAAAGGCAAACACTGCCAGGTACTTAAATATACTTTACACCTGCAGTTTAGGGAAAAAAAATCAGAGTATTTGCAATTGTTCCAAAGCAGTAACAGTTAAAAAAATTCACAATGAAGAAATGAATAGTTCCAGTACAATCCTAGAGTTACCTGTTTGACAAGATTTTGTCTGCATATGAGGTTTACAGTATGTGGCTTTTGTCATTGTCAAAGGCTTGCAAAGAACTGCCTTGTTCTTCATTTCTCTGTTGGGTGTTGGAGAAGGTGGTGGTGCTGAGCCCTACAGACAAGCAAATACAAGAGAACGCACAGTTGCACCACATTGATTTCAATACAAAGTTCTTCATTTCATGTATCAATTGATTCTTTTCTTATATGAGATACCAAAGAGGAAGCTCACAACAGCACCAACTATTTATTCTTTAATTGTAAGCTATTCTGCATTTCTAGCAATTAGCTGCCACTGCCAGGAATGTAACAGTTGTTATTTTGCTCAGTCAGGGCAAGGACTTTGATTAAGAACTTCTAGTGGCTTTTTTTTTTTTTAATAATTTGAATCAAAGATACTTCTCAGATATTCTTTTTTACATCCTTGTTTAAATGAAAGTGCAATTTAAGCTATAACGCAAAACATAATGTCAGCTGTAAAAAGAATTCATTATAAGTAGCATAAATTTTTGGCTCAAAGTATAACCTTCTTGAACTATGTTATAATCCAAAGATCACTTAAAAAAAAAAAAAAAAAGAAGAATTTCTAAATACAGTATTATCTCTAATCAACTTTTAAATATGTGAAGTATGAACTTCAAGCTCCCCCTGCTGGTTCTACAATAGTGACAACACACACTTTGGAACATCACATAAGGCTCAGACTGCATCCTTACAGTCAACAGGTAAAAACCCTCTTGTTTCAGATATGCTTTTTTATTCCTAGCACCAGTTTAGAACTCGATTTAAGAAACAGACTGTCATTTCTATTTAGTCATATGTAGTACTACTGGCCCCACATATCCTTTTAAATATGGAAGGTCAGTCAAGTCATAAGAACAGCAGTAGACTTCATTTAACAGGCACACCCTTTCTAAAATATAAAAAAATACTGTATCACAAATAACTTTAATATGATTTTTAAAACTTAGGGACTGAATTCTCATCATTGAAAGATATTGAATATAAAATACCATCTGTTTTTAACCTGACAAGTTGGCTTGTGTGAGGTCTCTAGTTACCCAAGCAATCTTGTTTTCTGTGGTTTTCATTAATATATTTTATAATGCTATCAAAATACTTTCACTTAAATTCTAGATTTACCTTGCAGAAGTCTATTTGCATTAAAAAGGTAAGCCAATTTTTTTCATGGAAAATAGAAATTTCTGAGATCTTCCATGAGACAGACAAATCAAAACAAAACTAAGTTTCAAATAAAATACAGTAAAGGAACCTAAAAAAGGGTTATTAATAATACTTCTGACAAGCTGACAAAAACTGAAACTCAAAATGAAGGCTGCTGCTCCATTCATGACTCCCCCCCCAGACAAGGATCCTGCAAAAGGTTACACTTCCCTGCTCTGCCACCTGCAATGAATTCAATCAGACCTTGAGCACCAATTATTCTACTCTTATAATTTATGATCTCGAGCTTTATTTTCAGCCTTTTAATGCTAAGATACCAACTTAATATTCTAATTGATCAGTGAAATTATCTTCCCTTTCTGTACTGAATAAATACACCTAAATAATCCAAACATATGAACAAGACACATGGTTTGTGGATTAACTTTTAAGCAATACTTTCATGCACTATAGATGTAAAAATACATGGGCAGATGATTTGGTTTCCCAGAAGACACTGAAAAGACAAAATATTAACTTTTAAAAAATTAAGTTTCAACTAGTAACATGGAAAAGACTAAAATACTCCATACATTTAGCTTAGTGTCATTCAAAGATACTTTCTTTTTTTAATAGTATTCGTTTAAGCCATCAGGATCTCACATTTTAAACACATCTAATTATGTTACATATATGTATCTTAAATGTAAGTACTTACTGTTATTTTTGTCCGGGGAGTTTGACAGCCCTGATCTAAAAATGTAAGAAAACTTTTTTAGAAATTTTCTTCCCTTTTTCTGAATCAAAGCGAATTTCAGTAAGCAAACCTATCACGAGGATAACATTAAACTAACAGTCCTGATTAGTCCTGCACCGCAAGTGAGAACTGCACTCGAGACTTCCCATTCGCAGGCACCTCACTGCGCCAGCACTGAGCCTTCCACAACGGCAAACACTCAGTCACTGCTCCATCCAGATACGAGCATAGCCTCTCTCGGAAAAGTAAATACCAAATGAAATAGGGTATTTCAAATATGAAAATCATCATACAAACAAGTTCTGTTGCTACAATTTCATTGATTAAAAAGCTGGTTTATTTGAATTTTGCCTGACTTGCCATGTAAACCATGTAAGCGTGCACTCAACTCCCATCAACAAATTTACATGGTACCTATTGCCAACAGAAAAACAAAAGGTAATGTATGCATCTTATCTAGGTACTTTCATTCCATTCTCATCTAGTTTTCATTTCATTTATTTCCTTTCAATTCCATTTAGTTTATTTCTTTTTTTTTTTTTTTCATTCCTAGTGCATTTACCTGCTTTCTGTGACGAAAACATTTTGAAAAGAAGTGTTTCCACAGAGCAAGTAATGACAAACCGGAGCACAAAGAAAGAGGAAAACATTTTCTGTCCCCATGAAGATTCAACACTAAAATTATGCCTAATCTAAAAATATTTGTTTATTAAAAAGTGATTACAAAACTGTTTGATTACCTGACAATCCTTCAGCTCTTGAAAAAGCAATAATATAGCTAAGATAAAACACAGCAAGCAGCTCAATGATGCCTCCAATGATAAAATTAAAAAGAATAATCTCTAACAGTTTATTACAACAAAGAATCCATGCAGCTTTAAATCTTTCATTTAAAGGAAGCATCTTGTTTGCCACTTAGCAGCCGTAAAGCAGCACATACCGTAGTGTAAGTTCTCAGGTCCTTTCTGGGTTGCCAGATTTGGTTCGTTTTGTTGACAGTAGAAACGGAGCAAACAGTGCTGGTCACAGAAGTGTTTCATTTCGCCACGCCACTGCACTTTCTCTTTGAGAGTTCCTTGAGACTTACAACAGTCACATCGTGCAGCCTTAATGCAAAGGAAGATTTGGACATTTTTAAACGAGCCTTGGAAAAAAATTATTTCTATATTTCAAAGGTTTGAAAATACTGAAGAATCATTATTGCTACACAGTTAAGTCTCTCTCATGTAGGTTCTACCACAGTTGCGCTACCTTCTACAGGCACACCTGTCACTTTATTTTCAATTGTTTGCTGGACGCTAACACTCAGAATGAATCTGCTTTGTTTCACTAAGTCTTTAAAAATCGCTCGCTTCTAGACAGTCAGGAAAAAATTAAATTTATGCATCAATTTTAATTAATTCCACTGAAGCATTCTACAAAACAAAAGCAGAAAGTGACTGAGACTCCTTAATGACTTTCTTGAACCAAGGACAAGTAGAGCTGGTGGTTTTTTTAAGTCACTAACAGAATTACTGCTCTAGGTATCAAATCAAAGCCCTTTAGCATAAATAACTTTTTTTTTCATTATTTTACAGTTTGACAATTTCGAATTCCAATTATTTAGCATCGGTGTTTCTCTATGATTTATAAACAACAACAGCTCTCGAACTAAAGAGGTTTCTACTAGCACCTAACTTGAAACTCAAAAAATTGTTCCTCTGTATCCCTAGCTAAACAATTAAGTAATGTATTTTTCACCAGCCCGTGTGATAATTTCATGAGGCATCACTAAGACAGACATTGTTTTTCTCCAAAATAGATTACACTAAATTTAATCAGCCATTCTATAAATTATTATCTGAACAGTGGTCGCCACAGTTTCAGATGTTCAACTAAGCAAAGAATTGTCTGTACTACTGTTGCTCTTAACGTTGTTTGCAACCCTCATCCTAAAGCAGTCCTTAAAAAAACAAACAAAAAAGGCTTTATAGATGCTCAGGAATCCAAAGTAAGTCAACCTAATAATACAGCCAGGAAAGGAAGGGGGAAATCATGGCATTATGCAACATAAAACATTAATATGTAAAACCATACACAACACTGCAGTTATGTACAAGTCTCCAATGGCTTAAAAAAAAAAAGAAAGTCCAACTGTAGTTCTCACAACACCAAAAAAGTATGAACAGGACAATTCAAATTTAAAAGTTAAATTAAATGTCAAGTTTTTTCTCTGTACTCAAAAAGTCCAGCAGCATCCTCTGGCAATGTAGAAAATGTAGGAGATTCAGCTCTCATTGGTAAATATTTAAGATGATATATAGAGAGACTTGATTCTAACAGTATAACCAGCTTTAAACTGGGAGTAATTAAAGCTGTGGCTTCAGGATCACCTCACGTCAAGTGCCAGGTGCCCTTGGAAGGGCAGGTCGTTCTTCTCCTCCTCCTGTGTGCAGGTATCAGCAGTAGTGCCTATGCACCTGCAGGGTACACAAGGTCGAGGACCTTACAGCACCCCCTCAATTTTTGCTACATTTGCCACTTCCACTTCCTGCTGGTGCTGATCCACCGTTCCCTTTGCAGCAGAGATGTTCTCAGTGGGACAAAAGAGCAAGTAAGTTGTATTCTTGGAAGGGAGTGGGGAAGAAGATGAGGTGCAGAGTGTTGCCAAAATAGCCTAGGTTTATCAGTTCAGGGAAACTGCGAATTCACACCTTCAATGAAAATGCATCTTCCAAAGCCACCAAAAGGCTGAAATACCAGTAGAAAAAAAAATTATGTATAATTTGCTAATTTTAAATCTCAAGCCCACCTAACACCCATTAAGAATGACAGTTGACCCATGGACAGAAAAGCCCACCTATTCTGACCTGCTGCATGCTGCTTGACTAACCAAAGCACCACTTTCTGCTCAATTTTCTCTCTTGCAGAGAAAGAAAAAGGTGACAAACCTTGTCAAATGCAGCAACTACAGCCTCCCTGCAACTGTTTTCTCCCTCTCCTGGTTCTGCTTTTTCATTTAGGCCTTTGAATGAGTGTATTATTGCCTCTCCTAGGCTGCTAAGGTATTTAAGTGAAATAATTTTCGTTTGCTTCCACATGGAAATTACTATTCCTTAGAAAGCCCAAGATTCCTTTGTAAGGATGCTTCACTTCTTATGCCTACATTTGCCACACTGTAATTCTACCTCTTCCATAATCATGCTTGCAGCCAATACTACACAACCTTCCACACACTGAAGTCTCCTACTACCCACTTGCTCTCCCCATTTCCCTGACCAAGAATTTAACTGGAAGTCTGAATGCATTATTTACATTTTCAATCCTCTAATGACCTGTTTCTAAATGTTCTCCAATGGTTTGGAATGGTATTAATTTGACCTAATCTTAGTTGTCCATTCTGAGTTCAATCTGCAATAAATAGGAAGCAAGAGATGTTTCCAGAGAGTGAGTGATTAAAAGAGAAAGGAGATCAACTGTTCTGAAGCAGTACCTACTTGAAATTGAGATGCCTAACCATTTAATGGCTAAATTTGGACAAGAGAAATGCCACAAGGTTGCCTTGCTGCCTTCACTATTTAGATTAGTGCTGGCTCCATTGTTTTAAATATGACCGTTGACAATCATTGCTATCTAAGCTCACCAGCCCCAGTAGTTTTTCCGTGCCTTGGACTGTAGTTCCCCACCTCCTACATGGTCTTTGCTGAAGACACATGACCTCCACTAAATACACAGTCATCCCCATACATGCTCAGTCTGATCAATATTCCACCTGTAGCCTTGAATGACCTGTAAGAGCACTTCAGCTGCAGTACTTCGAGCAATGTTTCACAATGTTTATTTAAAGAAACAGATTTCTGTGCTGTTCTCAGGATTGTATACTCTTCACCAAGGTACGTTCAATGTTCTCATATAAGTAACATAATATGATTGAAAACTGTTATAAAACACTAGGCTACTAAAATACTTAAAATGAAATTTTCCAGGAATTTTCAGATTAACGTCCAAACTACTGCATACCCCTGAAGTTTACAAGAGGAGATCTAATAACTTTGGGAGCTAACCTGAAGACACCAAAAAATTTACTGCTCATCTTAGAGGTGCACAGACACCATACAGTAGAAGTTTCCTCAGAACTTGGCACCAACTGGTAACTGTAGCTCTCGCCCAACAGATTATTAGAACCAAACTATTCTTTTACATTTAAATCCCTCATATTAGATTTGAAGAACACTTCTAGGTACATCTGATGTGCTTCTAACGCTTCTAGGTAACAAGTCTGTTGTGCTTCTACCACTGCTACCTTCTTCTGGAATTTTGAGAAGAGAATTTTGGCATTCAGGGAAGTTCTTACACAATACTTATTTTTAAAAGTTGTTTCCAGATAATACTACATGAGAAAGATGTGTCCATAAAAAAAAGTAGACAAAGAAGATGGAGACAAACACTTGTTTAATGAACACAATGCTGGTGTTAAAACATTACTAGGTTATTGCTACTTATTTCTCTTCATGTATACATTCATTGAAATTCCAAGGTAACACTGGACATTGCATAAATGAGACAAAGCTCATACATATGTAACTATTCTTTTAAGAAGCTAACAGACAAAACAGCAAACGAAGTACAAATTCAGGGAGGGGTCTGTAACTATTCTGTCTTCCTATGTTTTCATCATTATCTATTTATAACTAGGTGAGAACATCAGCCAACAACGCACTACCAAATCTAAGATATCTGGAATGACTTTTATAAAAGAGGGAGGAGTTACCAGCAAGGATGTAAAGAAAGAAAGACAATTCTAACAAAACACACAGTTTCCCAAAGTGTATTACATGTCTTCCCCATGTAATAAATCCCAACTTTTATAACCAGAATTGAATTAGGCAAATGCTTTAAGAAGTATTTGAAAAAAGTATCAACCAACAATTAAACATCATGTAACACTAGCAAGCATAAGATTCAAAGAGTAAAAATCTAACACTTCAGTACTGTCAAAAGTATCAAAGGCACTAGTTAACAACAAGTCTGTTTAGATTAAATTGCCTTCTCATGGCACCATGTCTAGATTTCCTGTACCACAGCGCCAACAGCATTTTTAAAGCAGACTTAATGGGCCAATTAAGTTATTGACTTATCCCATGGATCAGAAGGATAACCTGAAGCCAGAGTTTTCCAGTGGTTCGTGAACCTCAGAGTACAAGCTTCCATAGAAGTTTATGTACATGAAACTAGTTTGGTATGCGCATCTCCAGACTATATTCTCTGCTGCATCATCAAGAGATTTCTAAAGCACACCAATATTAAGTTCCCTTCAGAAGGCACTTTTTATGCAGGGACAAATTTCACCCCATACCCCGAGATTTTAAGGCATATAGATTATATATTTTCGTATGAAGTTAACATTTTAGTAAGTTTAAGAACTATGCAGCCAAGTTTTGTCACCCTGTTTTCACAAGGCAGAAGAAACATGTTCTGGTCTTCAGTAGTTTTCTCTCAGGAATGTCTAACAGGACC
The DNA here is from genome assembly GCA_013400335.1 of Eurystomus gularis. NCBI lineage: Eukaryota > Metazoa > Chordata > Aves > Coraciiformes > Coraciidae > Eurystomus > Eurystomus gularis. The sequence continues at coordinate 84,256 of VZZY01019975.1, read as the reverse complement.
CTACATACAGTATTCAAAATAAAGACTTTACAATGCTTGGCTGTAACATTTCTGGAACCAGCCATTCCAAAATATCAAGTATGTCTTCAGATTCAGTTCTTTTATGGCAGGCAGATCATCTTGAATTACAGGACTTGTGTCTAGCCCTCTAACATTTCAAGCTTTTTATTGCCTTCCAGGCTGTGTACAGAGTTTTGGTAAGGTGATGAATTTTGTACTGTCTTTTTTGCAATTGCATCCACAAGTGCAGCTCTTGTTTTGGTATTATCAGTGTAGCTTTCCAGGATGTTCACACCAGAGATCAAATATTTTATCCATGGTACTAATCGCAGGTTAAACCCAGTCCAATTTCACCTTTATTTCTTTCAAAAAATGAAAACAAAAAAAAACCTCTTAACGTGAACTCTTTGCTGGTTGTGCTTCACAAGGTAGTTAAGCTTCGAGAGATTTAGAAATAGATGCCATCTGTTTGATTTAAACTTTTATTAGAAATCCATTTGGTCTTGCTTTTCCCTTTGGCATCCATTCCACTTGAAAATACTGAACAATCAAAGCCTCTGCAGTTCAGACTGTGGGAGAAGGGAAAAGGCAAAAAAGGAGGCAAAAACAGGAACAAGAAAAACTCTGCTAACCTAGTTTATTGTCAGTCAACTCAAGGTTCCGCCTAGCTGCTATTAACAGTGTTTTCAACATTCTGAATAAACATTTAAGAAATTTTGACAAGAAAAATAAGGTTATCAATTGAGGAGAGAAAAAAAAAAGGAATTGTAACTATTATACACGGTAGTTTCTTTTTCTGTAACTCACGACTTCCTTGCCAAATGAATTAATAAAATCAGATGGTAGAAATGCTGCTCTAAGACCTAAGAAAACTCAAATGATGAGATTAATACATTTGCTATTGTGTAGCAAATGCTTTGCTGAAGTAAGCCATATTTGCTGCACAGTCCTTGAGATATCCTCACACGTGCATTTTTGGTTTTTTTAACTGTGGAGCTCTCGTCAAAAATTCCAAGTTACTTGCCTTGTAGTACCAGTCCTGAAATTTTTTACAGCACTCTTCACTGCAGAAATCTCTCACTACACCATCAAGTTCCTTAGTTGCTCCCTTTTTGCACAGCTGTGAGCAGTAATTACAAGTAACACATCTCAGTCCTAACCGTCTTGCAAAGTCTTGTTTATATAGCAGCTTGCAGCCTGGAAACAGATGTTAAACATTAGGAACAAAGTAATTTTTACAGACAGATATCACAGTTAAATATTGAAAATTAATACAACGACAGCTACCAACTGGGGCTTCAGACAAATTCAAGTTGCATAATAAGACTATATTTCAAGACATTTTTACCTGAATACCTTTCCTGCACAACTCTACGGCTTCATGTCATGTTTACATCTTTTTCAAAACACTATGCTTGAATCTGCGCTTATCAAATCCTTGAATAAACAGTTGGAAAAAATAAGTAATTTTCTTTTTGTATAGACCCATGCAAGAGCATTGACTTGGAATTACATTGCTCGGTTACACATCCTCAGAATGCTAGATACCCAGACAACGACAAGCAGAAATTTAAAGCTAGACGCTATCCACTAAAACAATACCTATCTTCAAGGATCAACTTATTTCTGTTATTACTTTCATTCATTTTAGTACAACAAACCACTAAAGATAACTCACTAATTTTTAAGAACAATAATAGGTACCAGATGACCTGAGAACTGAGGGCTTTCTTAAAAAATTGTAACTATAAAGTAAGCAACGATCAGTACTGGGAATAATAACGCAATGATAGGAGTTTACATATGAAATTTATGTAGGATTTGTATGCAATGAATCTTTTATTTTTTCTTTTCACATCAGGTGGGTTGAGGTTTTTTTTTGCATTTGCTATGCAGGCATATTTCAAGGTTGCCATAATGAGAGCTATATTCTTCAATAATCTGATCCTGCCTCAAGCAAATTAGAAAAGACATTCTAACATGCTCAATGCATTAAAAGATGAATACTATAGCTATTACACAGGCTATTTTGAGAATATAATGTATTCAAACTAGCTCAAATCTGGAGTCTATTCAGCTGATGCCTAAATCATATACCATATCATCTCTGTAATTGTGCTAATTTTACAGAAGAGAACAGTATGAAAAGATGAAGCAACTGTCTATATTGAACACTGGAGGGATGAGATAACATCTATGCAGACCTTTAATCTAAGTATTGCAGCTGTTTTTATGATCTCCCAAATATCACAGTACCACCCAGACCAGAATGCAAGTCTTCAAGTGCCCACTCTGCTAGGGCACATAGACTAACACATGTAGACTTCTGTACTTCCGGTAAGTTATGAAACTCAGTATGTAACATACATGCTGTATTGCCTCTGCCATACAGAATAGAAAAATACTGTAATTATAATGTATTTGGTAATTTCAATTAAGTGACATCCGCTGCTATTAGGGTAGAATTACACGTCTGAAACTGAGATATTATTTTAAAATCACTAAAAGCACAAGAATGCAAGTGGAAGGTGCAGCAGACAGCATCTTCCAAAAACAAAAGGTTATTGAGGAATTTTAACTTGCAATGCTACAAGCTTTGCTAACAAATTAGATTTGCTAGCAATATCAAAACAACTGTAGAACATTGTACAAATAAGATGCTGTAGGTAATAATCGTGCTTTAAACTCTTTTTTTAGTTATATATGATTCTTTAACAACAGAACTAAGAAAATTACTAACGCACAAACCACGCAGTGCAGACGGAAAACACCAAATCAAGCAATCATCCTTACAGTGCAACTAATGCAGATGTTAAATACTCTGCTCTGAAAGAAATTATAATCCTGAAGATACCAGTGTGTGCAAACTATTAGCTAAAAGTACTCATTAAATCACTGAAAATTTCTTGCCAGTATTTTTTCCTGCTGGCTGTATTTCTCATTGCTGTATGTGGCATCAGATTCTTTGCATTTCTTTACAATTCTGGAGGCTGCTCAGCACCACAATGTACCCTTCTCTTCAGCTGTGCCTTAGGAGTGCCATTCAATGCTGCATCAACCTTTCAAGACCATAGATTAATAGAAGCACTCTACTGCCAATCAGGTAAGCTATGTACACCTGGCTAAATAGGCTACAGAAAGTTACCAAGTAAGAATTTTTCCATTCTACAATCTAACATCTCCCACATCTCTGTGACTCATGGAAAATAATGAGCAGTGAACATTAAGTGAGGGAAATCAAAAAGTCCAAAATTCCAGCCCTTAAGACTAAATGCCTGAAAAATATTGTTGGTTTTTTTTTTTTATATCACTGACTGCAGGGCTTCTTGCTGAAGGAGGTCTCTACAGAAGACAGAAAATCTTTATAAAACAGAAGATTTTTACAACCCTGAAGACTTCTAAGACAGATGTACAGACTTTTCTTTCTGCAACATCATGAGCAAAATTGTTCAGATTTGTCTGATGCTTTTTTATGTCTTTGTAATAGGTAACTTAATCCACCTATCATGGAATATTTGGTTGCTTCAAGATCTTGTCACTTAGGACAAACAGAAAACAAAATGCCTTTCTTTTTACAGGATGTATCTTCAATTAGGTCCTTCGTACTCTGTGCATACCTAGGATATAACCTTTTATTATAACTATATTATTTTGATTGGAATAGTAAAACTTCCTTTGAAGTATTGAAAAAGGTATTTGGCTTTGGCAAAACAGATTCCGAGCTCAACTTGGTCTTCACAGAGCACAATGCAAATCCTGAATGAACAGAGCATCAGCATCCATGCTGGCTTTGAGGATGTCAGCAAGATGTGGGCTTTTTCTGACAGTACATTGTGGATGAGTAATACAAAAAGCAATGGTTGCCCAGACTTTCCAGTATCAACACTAAAATTCTCAAGGTTTGGCCAGCTATCTCCCCTCGTGCCTTGGGGTTCATGAGTACGAGCACTGCCTAAGACAAACTGCTGACAGCCCCAACATTTTGAACAAAAAGATATGAGTAAAATCCTAAGTTCCTCAGGATTTCTGCTTTAACACCAGACACACAAGTTACAGTGTGACCAGACAGAAATCTCTAGTGCTTTAAAGTGACTCTAAATTAAAATAGCTCTTTATTTCAAAGAAAAATGTAAGTGCAGGTAATTTGGTTCAAGCTACACAGGTAATCAATTATGTTCTTTAGCAAAGTTCTAACAGGTGACCACCCCGCAAGTCAGCTGTCTCAGACAGACCATTAAGGAGCATTTTCAGAAAGTAACTCCAACTCAAAATCTGAACTAGGCCAATAAGAAGTAGCTGAGTATCTGCTAAATCAACATAACTTATCTTTTAATTATGCTAGCTAGAGCTCTAGCTTCCAAGCAAAACCCAACACAAAACCTATCCCTTCAAACAGCCCTTAATTTTGTTTCCCCACATAAACTGTAGAGAGAGAATAAGGATCTGAACACATTCAACAGAGGTTTGCTGACAGGGCATCACACAAGTAGTTCCTCCAAACTTTTACTCCAGGCATGTTCCACATCAAGAGAGCTTCCCTCTCTTGGCAGATCCAAGAACTTCCAGGTCCAGGCCTGCAGAGCTACCCACAGTAGGAAACATGCTTCACTTGATTGCAGACTCAGCACAAGCAAGCTACCAAGAACCTGATCCTGTTCTACCTGAATTTATCTACCTGAATTACAGGAAGTTCAGTACATTCACATATGAAGCAGCTATGAAAAAGAAATGTTGAGCTTGAAACACTTCCTGAGTCTTCAACACCAGTTTCTTTTTACAACAGAGAATAACATCTTTGATCGAAAGTAACTGTTCCATCCTAAAAGCAATTAGTTTTTTATCTCTGAAACGTTGTACTTAGTAAACCACCTTTGTCCTCCTTCAAGCTACATACAAGACTTGCTGTTTTCTCATCTTGTAATAACTTCAGCTGTTATCCTTTAACTTCATTTGGAAAAGAGTAACAACAGGCCTGTCATCTCACAAGCCTGTAGTATCAAGAAGTCTGCAGCATCACAAGCAAGGCCCTGAAGATACCTGGAGCTATGCATCCTTCACATCTTTCTGCTGCCTCCTTCGGTATTGATTCAAATGCAATACCCACCTCTTCCATACCCACTTTTCTACCATCTGCTGTCTCTTGCTTCACAATAAACATCACTATTCCTTAGGAAAACAGATGCAGCGCATCCAAGTGGGTCCCTGCTTGGATTAGCATTAGCATGCTCTGTGTAACAGAGAGGCTGTATATCCCACCTCCCTCCTTGCCTTCTGCTTAAGAGTCTTTTATTTTGTTATTCAACTCAACTTTTATACATCCTCAGTTTATCCTAATATTTTCTGGTAATAAATACCAGCTCCTTCCTTTCCCCTCCCTCCTACTCCCATCCAGTTACTCAGTTTTTTCTTGTTATTTTCACAGAAAAACTCAGGCACCTCAAAATCCCTCTGAAGTTGACTTCCACTTTTCTACCTGTCTCATACGCAGGAAAGGAATACCTTGCTTCAGTAACAACATGACCCTTGCAACTGATCATACATTTTACAGCATTTAAGACATGTTTTGCATTTCATTTGTCCCCTTTTGCCAGGACATTCTAACTCAGCACCAAATAAACCTTCTAAAGAAAGCCACAAGCAAGCTGACATTTCGGATTAGAATTTATCTAAGAGGGATGCTGCCAAAGGAAGTGGTCAGAAGCAAAACCAAACTGTCTAACACAGTAGGTTAAAGCTGAAAAGGCAGCACAGCAAGCACAAGTTATTTTAACATGGTAGGCCACTGTCAAAGCTGCAGAAAGGGAGATAACAGCTCTGTGAAGCACAAACCCAAGAGCTTTTAACAGATGATTTTTATTATGCAAAGCATTTAACTGTGATATTTTACATATACTAAATATCATTTTTTCCCCTCTAACCACATTCTATACTACTTACCAATCCTTGATAGCTTTATGAGGTCCTACTGCAAAGTAGCATGTAGCTAGGAAGCTGTAATTATGCCATAAAATTTTTCATTAAAATGGTTGCTTTATTACTGTCTTCAAAAATTTCTGTATGCTTATGTATTCACCTTTTAGAAGGTGAATTAACATCTCTATAAATAGATAGTTGATAATCTGAACTATAAAAAAAGCTGTGTTTAAACAGTTTCTGTAGCTCTCACATTTCACAATAACAAAACCAAACATCAGGACTGAAGAGGTTCAAGCAGGTTTGATGGCAACCCCTTGCCTGGGGAGCACAGCAGCTCAGCAGGACAAGACCAGCATGGCAACCTTACCTCAGTGCAGTCCTCCACCCACCAGGGATGCCCAGCAACTACAACTAACGCAGAGCAACACTTCAGATCACACATCAGTTTTGAAACCAGTTTGTGAAACTGGAAACTGTATTTCTAGTAACAACAGAAATGGCTATAAATTTCAGGTAATATTTTAACTGGCTATGAAACATTTGTATGTCAACATCTGTATAAAGTTCAACACACTCGTGTTTAGCCTATTGCAAGCATATGTGACGGTTTCATATAAATCTAAAAATTAATCAACTAAACATTTAACAGTATACTTTATTGAACAATCCACTGTGCAGCAGTGGTTGGGAAAATGCCACTCTAAAATTGACAGTGCTTTAATATACACCTTTCCTAGACATACTCAGTTCTGAAATCACTTAATTTCCTAAATTTCTTTTTCCACTTGTCAGCTCTACAGTATTTCAAAAGGGGTTATCTCTACTTAGATGAAACATCAGAAGTGCCTAAATTGAGTTTAATTTGCAGAATCCATAATCCCCAGAAATTTATTAGCATACTATCAAGATGATAGGACAGTTGCTAGTTTCATAACTGTCTTTTATCTGTACTATCCATTTGAAAGGAACCCCCAAGCATCAGATAACTGAGTTACTCCTCATCTCACTGACCTCCTTCCTAGAAGCAGACTACTGGATATGAATCAGTGTTATTAAAATTTACATTATAAAATTATTACAAAGTCTGTGTTATTTAAATCGTATTACTTAGTTCTACTGAAAAGATGAATTAAACGTAAAGTAAGTCTACAAGTAAAAAAGTTATGGTGATACTCATCATAAAACAGTTCCATTGCTGGATTTCCAAAGACTGATTTGTTCTCCTAGACCCTCAGAAGGAATATATATTAAAAAACCAAACAAACCCAAAACTCAGTAACTTGAAGATTTCCTGAGGACTAAGAACTTGCACAGCCTATCCTCAAGAGTCACTCATGCAACTACACATAGATGAGAATACACAAGCACCTCTGAACTTCTTGCTTTAGCATATACAGTACACACCTTATTTAATTTAAACACTGGTATTTTAGAACGAGGCATTCTAGTGGCAAAATACCAAGACATCTTAATTTCCAAAGCCTCAGCACCAGGGGAACAGATTAAGCACAACTAGTCTGCCCAGGTTGTTCATCCTCCACCTAGCATCTGTGTTTTGGACAGAAACAGAAAAAGCATACTGTACTCCACAGAGGAATTAATAACCACCTTTAGCATAAATGATAGGTCAGTTCTAATTATACCTTACTGCAATGGAAGTTTCAGCTTCATTGTGCATATTTTTTAATATCTCAAGAGAAACATGTAAAGAAACAGTCAGAATGAAACTGCACAAGAGATACTGAGACTTTAATGTGGGTGCCAGGGCTTGTGTGTAAATATGTACATATTTGTATATGTAAAAATAATTTGTATAAAGGAGGTGAGCAGACAACTGACAACATCATCAGTACTTCCGGCTAGGCAAGCGTAAGGGTCAAGGGTTATCTGTGATTGATCTACATATGCTTTCCCATCAGTTTGCTTGAAGATGAACAAATAAACACTCCTGCAGAAACCTCACCACTAGTTTAACTTCTGTTGATTTTATCTAGGAGTCTTCTTTTATAAACACACACCTGAAATTTTCCAGTATTTTCCCTTGAGAGTACAATTTCTTCCAAAAATGCCAATAACATTCGTGTTTGAGCACCTTTGGTTATTTCTTCTCAAATCGTGCTACATTGTCTTCTGGTGAAATAATTGCATGCTCAACAAAACAATCTATGTTGGTGAAGTTTCTTGAACACTTTGCAATATCAAAACCAGCATGGCCTCCATATCCAACAAGTTTATTTAGTGTATCTACTTTTTCTACTTTACAAACAGTTGGACGTATTTCTGGAAAAAGGGTATAATATCAAGGGAAAACTGGTGGTGCTTGGGTGCCTGGAAAAGGGGGAAAACAAATTTATGTCCTCTGATGATGGAACTTCTATTTGTTGATCTCCACCCAGTCCATCTGAAGTCTGGCCCTCTCCTCCCCTCATCAGATCTAAACACTGTTAACTCCTGGATTCCACTATTTCTGCAGCTATCAATGACAACAGGTGTTTTTCCTTTAAAATACAGGTTGTTTCTACAGAGCTACTGTCCAGGTCAGCAGTTTATTTTCATCAAGTAACACAGCTGCTTTCATATGCATCACAAAATAGACAGAAGCTACGGCTAGCAGATGTGTGCCGTATTTATTTAAGTTACATCTCACCTAATGGTGGTTTTGATTACCTTCTTGCTATTACTCAGTGGTTCAGATCATCACAGTAAGCCAATAAACTTTGTTTTAACGGTAACATTTGGTGTATTCATCCTCACAAACATCATCTTTGCTCTAAAGCTCTCAAGCTGATAGTCCGACACATGCAATCTCAAGACCCACACTAAGATATCCAGCAGTGGATTCCCCCATTTAGCAACTGTATTCATGCAGGCGATAATGTTTTCATCTCCCTTCTTCCTTTCTTCCTCTCTCAAACCTTCCAAATAGGAAATACAAGACCCTCACTTATTTCAAGCCTCCCCATACAGAAATATCTCTACAGAAGTAGCAATATAGCATATCTCACATTATGAATCTTACTGATTTCGCTGTGACAGCCACCAGGCTTTAATATGAAAGTACTCACAGTAATACCAGCATATACTGTATCTCCAGGCCAAAAAAGTTTGTTCTTGTCTTTGAATATATTCTGTGGAATTGTTTTATTCACAGACACAATTTCTAGCTAGATGTTATTGAGCACTGCAATGATACACTGTAAAACTGGGCCTTGCTTTTTTCTTCTCCAGCTATCACTTCGCAGTCCAGAACACAAGGAGAAAGTAATGATGGCAAAGAAAACTAAGCCACTACACTCTATTAATCAGAAACAAAAGAATCGCAGAGTCCAGAACTGTAAGGAAATGGCTGGAGGGAAGACTGCCTCCAGCCCTGCAAGTCCACCCTGCTCCAGTTTAACAGGATCCTGCTACAAGTAACTTGCCACATCTGTTGATTAATCTGCTTAAAAGCAGAGACCTTCAGTAAGGTTTATCAAATGACAGTGAAAGTATTTTTATTATAACTAAAGACAAAAAATATGCACTATATCCTCCTGAGATAGGTCATCCAGACTCACAGACTCTTAAGATCAGGATTAAATACCAGTATTGAAGGACAGCTCACCAAAAGAGGAAAGGACAGGTTCTTGTTAATACTGTATTTTGCAGTTCCTATTAAAACAATATTTTAATGCAACTTAAAAGAAGCCTACGCCCATGTACCTCCTTCTTAGTTTGTTTTCTTTTTTGCAAAATCCAATTTAGGAAATTATGATGACAGTAATTAAGATGCATCAACAGGCATTGTGCAGACCTTGGTCTGGGTGAAGTGCCTAGACCTTTCTCCTGGGGCAGGGCTGGGTGGCAAACCTGCCTGCAAAAGTTGTGCCCAGGAGGAGGACCTTCTGCAGCAGTTGGCTGAGCTGCAGTAGATGGTCAAAAGGCTGTGAAGCATTAGAGAGCCAGAAAAGGAGATAGTTGGATCCAAGTGCAATCTGCAGTGAAGCCACAGCCTATGTCCAAACAGCCCAAAACACCTCCAGTGGCACACCCAGAAAGGAGGGAAGCCAACAATGCCGAGGAATGGAAACCTCTAAAGGTAAGAACTAGCAGGAGACCACCCTCAAAGTTTGAGGTGCTCACTCAGAATCACTTCATGGCTCTGCAGGTTGAAGAGGAAAAAAAGGCTGCATCAGGTAACACCTGAGAGCTGAGTAAGGCAGCTGCATCAGCTCCACATATTACAACTAATGCAACCAAGCAACAGAGACAGGTGGTAGTAGTAGGTGACTCTCCTCTGAGAGGTACAGAAACACTAATTTGCTAATCTGATCCACTGCCTAGAGAAGTCTGCTGCTTATAGGAGGTGTCGTATCAAGGATGTCAGTGAGACTACCAAACCCTGTATGTCCCACTAACCACTATCTGTTGCTGCTGTTTCACGTGGGCATCAGTGATACAGCCAGAAGCAATTTGAAGAGTATCAAGAGGGACTACTGAGCTCTGGGAGAGGCAGTGAAGGACGCGGGGGCACAGGCAGTCTTTTCATCAATCATTCTAGTCAAAGGGAAGGGGCTTGAAAGGGCCAATCAAAATGGGAAAATCAAATTGTTACAGGAGTGGTGTCAGAGCCAGGGCTTCAGCTACTGAGACCATGGGACTTGCTCTGAGAAACTTCATCTCCTGGGGGCTGGTGGAGTCCATCTCTTAGAGAAGGGGGAGAGCATCTTTGGCTACAGGCTTGCCAATTTAGTAAAAAAAACTTTAAACTAGAGTTTCCTGGGGAAGGGCAACTCAATCCATCCCACTTCAAGACTAGTGCCAGAAATAGATGCCCTGGACCTGCACAAGGATCACAGGCCAGTAAGAGAGCACCTGAAGTGCAAGATAATGGAATTCCCCCCAGTAAGTCAGCTTCAATGGGGCCTGATTAAATGTCTCTGCACAAATTCTATGATTCTGTGAAGTGCTTGGAGCATGTGGAATAAACAAGAAGAGTTACAGACACGTGCACACCTACAGGGCTATGCTGTTATTGGCATCACTGAGACAAGATAGGATGGCTCCTAGGACTGGAGAGTGAGAACAGATGGATATAAGCTTTTCAGGAAAGACAGGCAGGAGAGGAGAGGAGAGAGTGTCACCCTCTATGACAATGATCAGCTGGAATCCATGGAGTTTGGCCTGGGGATAGATGAGGAACTGACTGAGAGCTTACAGGTCAGGGTTAAAGGGGAAGCAGTGGAAGGTGATATCATAGAGGGGGTCTGCTACAGACCACCTGACTAGGAATACTGAGTGGATGAGGCTGCTTGTAGACAGATAGGAGTGGCTTCACATTCACAAGCCCTGGTCTTCACGGGAGATGTCAACTACCCTGACACCTGTTGGACAGAGAGCACAGCAGGGCACCAGCCATCCAGGAGGTTCCCGGAATGCAGTGACAACACTTTCCTTCTACAAGTGGTAGAGGAACCAATGAGAAAAAGTGCTGTGCTTGACCTTGTTCTCACCAACAAGGATGAGTAAGGTGAAGCTCAAGGGCAGCCTTGGTGCAGTGACCACAAAATGGTGGAATTAAAGATCCTTAGGGCAACAAGGAGCATGTGCAGCAAGCTCACCACCCTGGACTTCAGGAGAGCAGACTTTGACCTCTTCAGGTATCTGCTTTGTAGAGTACCATGGGACAAAGCCCTGGAGCAGAGAGGGGCTCAAGAAAGCTGGTCAATATTCAAGGACCACCTCCTCCAAGCCTAGAAGCAATGCATCCCAACAGAGAGGAAGGCAGGGAAGAATGCTAGGAGGCCTACATGGATAAACAAGGAGCTCCTGGACATACTTAGATGCAAAAAGAGAGTCCAGGCAGTGGAAGCAAGGACAGGTAGCCTGGGAGGAATACAAAGAAGTTGTCCAAGCAGCCAGGGATCAGATTAGGAAACCTAAAGCCCAGATAAGAGTTAAATCTGGCCAGGGACATCAAGGGTAACTTCTACACGTATGTCAGTGATAAAAGGAAGGCTTAGGGAAGATGTGGGCCCTCTCCAGAAGGAAACAGGAGGACCTGGTCATGAGGGATATGGAGAAGGCTGAGGTACTCAGTGACTTCTTTGCCTCAGTCTTCACTGGCAAGGGCTCTAGCCACAATCACCCAAGTTGCAGAAGGCAAAGACAGGGACTGGGAGAAGGAAGATCCACCCACTGTAAGTGAAGACCAGGTTCGAGACCATCTAAAGAACCTGAAGGTGTACAAGTCCATGAGATCCAACTGTGGGCCTTGAGGAAACTCGTGGATCAAGTTGCTAAGCTGATTTCCATCATATCTGAAAGGTCATGGCAGTCTGGTGAAGTTCCTGCTCAGTGGAAAAGGGAAAACATCGCCCCCATTTTCAAAAAGGGGAAAAAAGGAAGACCTGGGCAACTACAGGCTAGTCAGTCTCACCTCTGTGCCTGGCAAGATCACAGAACAGATCCTCCTGAAGGCTCTGCTAAGGAACATGGAAAATGAGATGGTGACTGATGGCAACCAGCATGGCTTCACCAAGGGCAAATTGTGCCTGACAAATTTAGTGGCCTTTTACGATGGAGTAACAGCACTGGTGGATAAAGGAAGAGCAATTGCTGTCATCTGCCTGGACTCGTACAAAGCTTTTGATGCTGTCCTGCACCACATCCTGGTCTCTAGATTGGGAGAGACATGGATTTGACAGATGGACCACTTGGTGGATAGGGAATTGGCTAGATAGCCACACTCAAGAGTTGTGGTCAATGGCTCGATGTCCAAGCAGAGATCAGTGACAAGCGGTGTTCTTCAGGGACTAGCGCTGTTTAACATCTTTGTTGGCGACACGGACAGTGGGATTGAGTGCTCCTTCAGCAAGTTTGCAGGTGACAGCAAGCTATGTGGCGTGGTCAACATGCTGGAGGGAAGGGATGCCACCCAGAGGAACCATGACAGACTGGAGAGGTGGGCCCATGCCAACCGATGAAGTTCAATAAGGCCAAGTGCAAGGTCCTGCACCTGGGTTGGGGCTGGGTGGAGAAAGGATTGAGGGTAGACCTGAGGAGAAAGACTTGGGGGTGTAGGTTGATGAAAAGCTCAACATGAGCCAACTATGTGCGAGTGCAGCCCAGAAAGCCAACTGTATCCTGAGCTACATCAGAAGAAATGTGGTCAGCAGGTTGAGGGAGGTGATTCTCTCCCTCTACGCCACTCTCATGAGACCCCACCTGGAGTACTGCATCAAGCTCTATAGCACCCTATATAAAAGGGACATAGACCTGTTGGAGTGGGTCCAGAGGTCCACAAAGATGATAGCGGGGATGGAGCACCTCCCTTATGAGGAGAGGCTGAGAGAGCTGAGGTTGCTCAGATTGGAGAAAGGAAGGCTACAGGGACACCTTATAGCGGTCTTCCAGTACTTAAAGGGGGCCTAGAAAACAGCTGGGGAGGGACTTTTTACAAGGGCTTCTAGTGACAGGACGAGGGGCAATGGGTTCAAACTGGAAGAGAGTAGATTTAGATTGGAAATTAGATGGAAAATCTTCACTTTGAGAGTGGTGAGACACTGGAACAGGTTGTCCAGGGAAGTTGTGGATGCTCTATCCCTGGACGTGTTCAAGAACCAGGCTGAATAGGACCTTCCACAGCCTGGTCTAGTGGGAGGTGTTCCTGCCCATGGCAAGGGGGTTGGAACTAGATGATCCTTAAGGTCACTTCCAACCCAAACCACTCTGATTCTATGATCATTCAGTTACTGCTTGAATAACCACTTTAAGCTGACACACACAGAATTTCCACTGTCATACTGAATTTTGAAAATACTAATCAAAGAGAAAGCTTGCAGTCAGTATTGGCAGCAGGCTCTGCTGCATAAATTAAAAAAAATTAAAAAAGAATATGTATTTTTTGTGCCTTTTTTTGTGCGTAATGTGATTCTGTGATGTGCACATGCATACATGTGTACGTGTATTTATACAGATGCATGCTTAGGAGTATTGCCTGCTCTTCCCTAACCCAGTAATACACAACAAAACAGAATAAAAGCAGTTCAGATAAATTAAGAGGTACATGTAACTTCATTAATAACGACAAAACTTCTGTTTCAGCCTTAAGTACAATGAGTTGTTACCTTTAATTCTGACTTTAAATATTAACATAGTAAGTCAACTGCAGTAAAATCACAATGACCAATACCTCAGAAAAAAACTGAACACATACATACCTTCACTACAAAAGGGTCTTTTGATGCCAGAGAAATTCACCGTCTCATGCAACGTTTTCTCTTCTTGACAGTATTCACAGTATGTAACTATGCAGTGCAGTTTCTTATAATCATCAGAACATGCTCTGCTGCAGAACTGATACACTTTGTTCTAAATGCAAAGTTGCAAAGCATCATGAATAGGGTTAATGGATAAAATCCTAAGGTCTGGATAGTGTAACTTCAGTAGTTTGCCATTAAGATATAACTTTAACATGCTAAGTAAACTGAAGTGCAAACACACAACTAAGGTATGACTTCAAATACTACAAATTAGCAAGCCTCACTCAAGCTGACAGTGAGTGCTACAAATACTCAGCACTTCATTTGAAAATACTAAATGGAAAACATGCCAATCAATCTTAGCACATCCTCTTCACATACTTCCCTCAGTTCATAGAAAAGCGTAACAATGGTCCATCATATATACAGTCATACAATAACTGAAGAGGAAAGCAAATTTCAAACTTAGAGCTGATCTGAGGAATCACTTAAAAAAAAAAATTCCACAGATGTTTTATTTGTTATTTACGAACAAAGACTTCTGCTTTTATCTGTGCTGAAGTTAAACTATATTCCACAGAACTAGGTAGATTTTTATTAACTTTCTTGAAGCTTCAATACCTTATAAAGTAGTTATATAGAAAAACTATAATGTAGTTATAGGTTTAAACTTTCAAACACCTCATCATTCTAAAAGTAACAGCAAAACCCCCCTTACCTCCCATTCCAGTACTTCTGGCTTTGTGCAAAAAGAACTTTTGCAATAATTGCATTTCAACTGAATATCACTGGGTGAGACAAACTGACCATTTGTTGAAGACTGCACACTGAGAGTCTGAAAAACAAAAAAATATATACACATCACTAAAAACTAGAGCTCTTTTTAAAATGTGTTGGGGTTTGTTTTTGGTTTTTTTTTTTTCCAATTTAGCCTGGAGTGTTTAAGAATTTGCAAGTTTATAAATAAGCTCAGAAGCATTTCTGGCAAAAGCACAGCAGGTTAGTCGTTTCCATTAATTACTTTTTTCCTGTCACCTTAGGTTTTCCAATCTCGAATCTTTACCCTTGCTTCCACCATAACTACTTCAGGCTGTATTTCTTTCACCTTACCTTTCTAATGTCTGTTATTGAAGGGTCATTATAAATGCCAAAAAACAGTCTCCCAAAACTGAACACCTGTTACTCACAAAATGTGTATTTTCAGATAAACACATTTCACATCTTGCCTTATTTTGGTCACAGAAGTTAAGACAAAGGCCTACAAACTAACACTTTCAAATCCAAACATCATGGCAGATTATCAACACCTTATCTAAGCACACCACTTGAAAATACAAATACTGAAGTAAAAGGCTTTCCGTGATAAACTCTGCATCTACTCAGATGCAGAGAAAACTAGCTAATAGTCCTAGCTGGCCTCAATCACCATGGCAGGAAGAAGCAATCATTTAAACAGCCAGCCTCTAAACAGTTAAACATTTTCAGATTGAGAAAAATACTACAGATTGCATGTGTAGGCATGAGAATTTAATTCTGTAACTGAGTAATCTGTGTAATGCATAAATCAGTAGATAGTGAACTCCATTTTACAGTATCTGTGGTCTTCCAGCAGGTCTTGCATACCTACAAGACATAGTCTTTTGCATGTTGCCTAGATCAAGCAACAACTATTGGTGTATTATACATGTGATGTTCAAGACAAAATAGTGATCACACTTGAAGAATCCAGGGGACAAATATCTTATGTCCATCTTCTCACACTGTTTGCAACATGACAAATACATTTAAAGAGAAGTTGTCTTCAGACAGATTTGTTACCACTTCTCCACCTTGTAACCATGAAAATGTGATACTTTAGTGAGGGTTCACATAAAGTAAAAAAAAAAAAAAGTCATTGTGATGAGACTAATTACTGATATAAGCCCTCACATAACTGGCCCAGTACTGCCGAGCACTAGCTAGCAGTGCAAGCAGTACCACTGTATGCAGATACACCAATTCTGTAGGTGTTGGGAGTCTGCAGATGAAGCAGCCATGTACATTTCCCAACCATGGACAGGACCTGAGAACAAAATGCCATAATACAGCAGAAGGATGCCACCTCTACACCAATGGTCCATTGTCCCATAGCAACTCTGGGCAACATATCCTGAGGCCTACATTCTGTGTTGTAATTTTTCCCACTATATCCAGCAAATACCCCTGTGGTTGAGAGAGGTTTGCTACACTTTGGTTGCTCTAAATATATAGCTGAAGACTTGTACTAACATAGGAGCCACAAAGGCATTTTAAGCAAGGCTCCCATCTGTGAATTTCTGCAGTCACAGGTTTCTTCACAGCGCAAACACCATGCTCAACACCTGCTGCCACACAGGTTATGGAAGTCCCAGAAGTTCTGGCTGAAAACAAAAAGAAACTGAGAAGCAGGTATATCTAGCACCTCCAGTTCAGGAATGAAGGAAATATTAAAGAACTAGCAGATTTTACAACTTGTACAGAAACACTGAAGACAGAGGTAGGAATGAAGATGAAGTATATTAAGTGCTCATCAAATGAAAAGTAATCGTATTTTTTGATGTCTGTAATTGCCTTTATAAACATTGGACCAAAACACCCTATTGTGAGGGCTACAAGTTAAAAGTAAAGCATGTTTTTTTGGTTGTTTTCTGATGTATAGCACTGTTAGCTTCTTTTATTTTCTTTCTCAATTGTTTGCTGCAGTAGAAATTCTGGCCCTAAAGAGGGCTGGTAACTGAACAGTAACAGAAAGTGGAGATGTCAGAACGATGGAGTTTGAGACTGTTTAATATTACTTCTTTTAAAGAATATTTACACCTACCTGTAGATACAAAATCTAAAGAATTTAAGCATTACTGCTCCTAAACCAAAACCAAATGTTTTTTATCATAAACTTCTAAGGTCAACTAAATACTGTCCCACAGAAATCAGTAAAGAATTCATATTACTGAAAGCTCTAAACCAAGCAGAAAATGGTTGTAAAACAAAGTTAATCACAAGATGATTTTGTATGCCTCCTTAAAGCTCTTATCACCCTGCTTACAGATAAGGACTAATTTTCTATAGTATTTTAATGAGTCAAGACATGCATATATTTTCATCATCTTGCTTTGCCTCCAACATACAAGATGCTTGGAATAAAGAATATCTTTAGGAATTACTTGGGAGCATTATGATACACAAAGAATAATGTAGTAAAAAAGATCGTAAATTAATTAAAATCTTTCCCAGGTCATCCTGGACAGCAAGGTTCTATCAATATTGTACTTTATCACAGGTATCTTTGCAACCATATACACACACACACACTCTTCTGAATATCTTACATTCAATCAAAAATTAGTTATTTTTAATCTGACATTTCTTGAGCCTGTCCTGAAGGCCAGTGTAGTAGCATAGCTCCCGGCCTGCACCTGCCGCAGCAGCGTAAGTCACAGACAGGTTATCTTTACTCACAGCAACACAAACTGTGAAACATTTCTATACATAAATGTATATGTGGAAGGGCTAGCAGGCAGCCAGATTATGGTCTTTTTTTCAACTTGAGAAGAAAATAACTTTGAGAGAATAAAGTTGTTCTTAATGTGAAAAAGAGAAGCAAATATGTATGAAGAATCTGTTACATATGGCCATCCGCTGGGGCCATTCCACAAGCAAAATGAAGGACACTAAATTAAATGGGGAAAGAACCACACACTCCCCTTACACTCATGCACACACAGACCTTCCAGCCTCAACGTGGAAGCCTCAATTATTTTTATTATAATCAAATTTGGAAAAGGACTTCGGTTACAAGCATGCTAAGCTTCCTCCATGCTTCCCACTGAAACATACTCCTTTTTAAAATACATGTATGTGTGTGCGCAAGAAAGAGAGATATAAGGTATGTAATGAAGAACACTTATAGGTACCATAATGACGGTGAAACAACAAAACATCACTGAATAACCTGAGTGCGTAACCCGCTAAAAAACACTGCACTTTTAATTCTTACACATACTGGTCCTACAACTCTCCAGATAAATTGGGAAGGGGGGGGTTGGGGGAATAAAAAAATAAATAATAAAAAAAAAAATCAAAGCTTTAGCACAAATTTTCTGAAAATTTTGCACAGACTCACATTTTGCAAGACAGCTTGTATCTTAAGACACTTAGCTGCTAGGTGTGGAAAGACATTTGAACTACAGCCTCCATGTTCACAATAAATAAATTAGCAGTTTATTTTTCCGTAGGAGACAAGTTCAGAGCAAGATCTTCAACTGACCCAGTAAAGGTACTGATCGCCAGACTGGCTTAAGACAATACAACTTTGGAACAGTTCTGTCCTTAACTCTGCAATAACGTCCTCCAAGACAGAGCATGAAAAAAGACATGATAAAGTCACACTATTCTACCACCAATTACCAAACAATAACAACAACAAAATCACATCAAGCAGGGTGTTCTCCCTCTTTTAATCTCTTTCTTACAAGGACAAATGCTATCGCAAGCTGTCCGCATAAAGGAGAACATAGGTATGGACATAAGCTGCACAACTAGCAGCTCACCTGAAACTCTGAAATATTTTAATACATTACATCAACAGTTAGCTAGAAACAAAAGGTTATTCCTAAAATAAATTACAGTCAATCCTAAGGTACTGTAAACAAATTGGGATTTTAAATATTCCAACCCATTTGTAAACCGAAAGGACTAACATTTTTGCAGAAGGGAGGCAGACCTGAAATAGCAGTTATTTTGTCCTGAGAAGGGTAACCTCTAACAAAGGAAAATGTACAGGAAGAACAGACACAGTAAGAAAAAGAGATTGATATAATACCATAAAATTAAAACAAGCATTAGATGCACTGGTAAACAGAGAAAAATATAGAGCATCCTAGTAAATCAACTATTTTTTCAAAAGATCGCTGCAGAAAGCATTGCAATTGACCAAATGGATTAAATGATATTTTCAATTTAAGTTCAATCTCTTATGTTGCACTTAGGTATTAAAAAAAGCCTCAAGGGAAAACTTCCAGTGCAATGCTCACATTCCGGTACACTGTCCTTTCCATCTAAATACTGCATGAATGGAACAATGAAGCTGTTCCCATACAACTGACTCTTACCTAATGCTGAACGCATTTTATTCTTCTAGACCGCAAATATATGAAAACTATCTAAAGATAGAATACCAGAAGAGAGAGATGTTTGAGCAAACTAACTGTAAGCAAGTAACCACCTACCCATTCTTGGTCTTTACTGAGGACCCACACACTGCATGGCTGCTCTAATTAAACTCCACCACAACATTAAAGAGATAGATCTACATGTAGCACAAACTGGAATAGAAGCATCAGCAAGGTCTCAGTAAGATTAGAAACCTATAGCCAGCATCAATTGATCTGGCAGTTATAGTTAATAATGTTGCTTAACGTTGACTTATCTGCAAATCCAAGAAGGCCCAGCCAGTATTTCTCACTCACTAGCTTTATTTTTCTCACTCAGATAGGAGAAAGGGTTTGTTCTGAGAGCTCTTGGGGCTGCAATCAATTTTAAGATCATGTAGAATACAATAGATACCAAATGAGTTTGCAAGAAGTATTACGGATTTGTCATTACATACTAACAACCCGCATCTCTTTTGTTAATCAGTTCCACTGACAGAAATCTACTGAACTGGTTAGGATGGAAGAACAGAACAGAGCTACATCAGGGAAGTCCTATTCAGGATATATTAAAGAAGCAATTAAGAAATTGATTTACTTTCTGGTTGACATAGAACAGAAAAGTTTAATGACAAATGGGAAAACCCTGTATGGGTGTAACTGTTCAACCACACGAGGAGACAACTAGCAGTTATACAGCGCACATCTGGGAAAAGTGTTTTCACATACAAGAATTGAAGCATTTTCTTTTAAAAAATGTTCTTTGGCCACCTAGAGATTGATTACTACAACACATTTTATATATGCTTTAAGTCATATTAAAAATATGACATTTTCAACAAGCATAGCAGCCTCTACCAGTGTGCCTATCATTAGGCTTGCAACACTCCGGTTTCTGGATGTAATTTAAACAGCTAGTTTCATCCATAAACGTTCTAATGGCTTAGGCTCTAACCTCTCATTTCAGAGAGACACTCACTATTCCCCATGACATGCTATTGTTAGTACAATATTAAACATGAGAATTTTGTTACTGTATTTAGTATAAAAGAGATGGAATTTGTTGATCTTCAAATGCACAACAGCAAGGCTTATCTTCACAAAGAGGCTAGGGTAGTAGGAATAAGATGAGCAATAGTACTGTTTTGCATTTTCTTACAGTATTAAGGAGAAATGAGTTGTTGTTATCCAATTTTGTAAGTTTTAGGTAGCTAGTGTTATCATTATGAAACAGTACTTTGATCAAATTGTTATAAGCCAGAAGCATCTGCTATGTTAATTGTAACTCAAGCATGTGTATACAAGTAAGTTACTTTAATACACAAATACTTAAAACAAACACAGGTACACAAATATTTAGGGAGGAAAATTTTAACACAACAGCTAACCTGAAATTTAGCTACACAACTGGAACTGCAAAAGTTGTACAGTTTTCCATCAGGCATTGTGGCTTGATACTGAGGTAAAGAGTTTCGCCTACAAAAGTGGCAAATAATTCCCACACCTAAAAGAAAAATGTAGTTTACAAACAAAATAAACACTAAATAGTAGCACACAAAAAAAATTAAAAACAAAACAAACAACTAGATTATAGGTCAGCTCTTCCCACTATTTCAACATAAATAGTCAAGATTTGTCCAGTTTCCAGTCCACTTCTTTAAGTCACATGAAACAAAAGAGATTGCAGAGGTTTTGCTGAATTCTTCCATTAAAGGTCAGCGTTAAGTATGAAACTACACCTTCTAGAAAATTCACTAGCGCATTTTCGACTTTGAGCTCCCTGAATTGAGATCTATGCCTGCTTTGCATATTGTAGAACACATATTTTGAGTTATTTATCAATCAGTTCCTTTGACCCAGATTAAAAGTTTTACCTAGAAAATAACCATATACATTATAACTACCTCTATCCTTCTCCAATTGTTGCTTGAGTAGATAAAATGGGGTGGGGCTGGATCACAGACAAGAGAAGATATATTCACATGCATGAAAACGGTACTATTGTTCTGTGACACATCAGAGCATATTACATCTCAAATTTTTTTCCCACAAGGCCTTAAGACAGTTGAAAATTGTTTCCAACATGAAGCAAAAAGGCCAGTAGGGAAAATGATCCCTCATGGGTCCATTTACTAGTGTTGAATATAAGATGATCTTTTTCTTTTCTAAATAGGTTTTAAAATCCTATAGAGTCACATCTACATAGACCAATTCTAAAACAAAAAATCACCCACCCTCAGTGTTCAAATGTTAAAAAAAAGTCTACTCTCATCAGTGATGAAAATCCAGCACCCTTTTCACTTACTTTGTGATTTTGCATATTTTGATTTGTATGTGTTCATGCATGCAGTTGAGCAGTACGGCTCCATATATCCATTAGGTCCTATGCACTGAGTCATGTCAAAAAACCTGCACTGAGCTCTGCAGCCAGTACAAGATGTTAATTTGCCATATTTCTAAAACAAAGCAAAACAATGTATTAGTTAAAATTGTTTGGCTTTTGCTTTTAAGCTATGGTATAAAAAAAAGAGAGGAAAACTTATTTATTTACTTCTGCAATTTGCACCCCCATCAGAACCTTTCTGTATTAACTAACTCTCATGCTGATCCTCTCAAGAGCGTTCAGCACAATGGCTGGGTCGCTCAGTCCTAGGAGGAAGCCGGCTAAAACTAAATTTGTGTGTAAGGACAAAAAACAAACACACACCCCTCAAAAAAATCCTCACCATCTGTGAACTGTGGTAAGAGTATACAGCAAGTTGTGCTGAGCTGGAGAGCGTGAAACAACCCTGTTCCTCCCTCCTTGTTGATGGGACAATAGTTGTAAAAAATGAAAAAGGAACCTGGCATAACAAAGACGAAGGATAAATAATGGTGCTAAACTCTGAAAAAAGATTTGTACTCTCCAAATGATAACATCGTTAATATTATCAAGTACGTTAGCTGTAGCACTTTCTTGGTAACAGCAGTTTGGAGAACCTCTAACTTCACAGCTCTCCTAGTTCCAGTCCTCCAGACAGGGGAAACACTGAAGAGTTCCTATGCTCCTCACTGGATCCAATGAGGAGCTGTGATGCCATGAACCTGATAACAAACTCAGTTTTGACATCTCTCAACACAGCAGTCAGTCTATCAACAGTTTTCACCAGTATAAATCAAACAATCTATAAAAAAAGCACAGAAGAGTTGCGCCAAACAGAAATAATAATGACACAGTCAAAGCACAAAATCCACAGTTCTGACCTGCTACATCTACTAAATACTCCAGTGTTTGGCAAGTATCTCAAGCACCATAACACAAGTTTCAGAAAAAAAACGTCTAGGCATCTTTCCTACCCACAGAAATAGTATCAGGGCTTTGAGAGCGATCACAGAATTCCTCATCTGAACAGCAACGAGTCTCCTATCAGGCAAACTCTCTCCTTATTATTAGAAAATACTGTATTGACACTTAGGCACTTAAAATGTCTTCCCTTCTGTTGAGGAATGGTTTTATCACTTCCTCTGCTTCTTTCCTTCTTCTCAAGGACTGAACGGGGAAGGAAAGTCAAAGCGTATTTTATAGGTGCTTCACTTTGTTCAGAGTACCAGAAGCTTCAGCGGATACCTTTTCTCTTCCTATCTTTANCTCCAGCCTGTCCAGATCCCGCTGCAGAGCCTTCCTACCCTCAAGCAGATCGACACTTGTGCTTAAGTTTGTGTCATCTGCAAATTTACTGAGGGTGCATTCAATTCCCTCGTCCAGGTCATTGATGAAGATATTAAACAAGACCTGAGGGACCCAGCTTGTGACCGGTCACCAACTGGATTTCACTCCGTTCACTACCACCCTCTGGGCTCATCCATCCAGCCAGTTTTTAACCCAGCGAAGAGTCCTCCTGTCTATGCCATGAGCCGACAGCTTCTCCAGCAGAATGCTGTGGGAAATGGTGTCAAATGCCTTACTGAAGTCCAGATAGACAACATCCACCGCTTTTCCCTTATCCACTAGGCGGGTCACCTGATCATAGAAGGAGATCAGGTTGGTTAAACAGGACTTGCCCTTCATGAACCCATGTTGGCTGGGCCTGATCCCCCCCATTGTCCTGCACTTGCCGTGTGATCACCCCCAAGATGAACTGTTCCATAACCTTTCCCGGCACCGAGGTCAGGCTGACAGGCCTGTAGTTCCCCGGATCATCCTTCCTGCCCTTCTTCTAGAACTAGCTAAAACCAATCTTACAATCAGCCAGAGAAGAAACTTGCTGTTTTATACCATGCACCATCTTCCCTATATGAAAAACATGGACAAAGTACAAATACACATGCCTCTGCCACAAACTGGGTGTAGCACCTTGCAGAGATCAGCAAAATTTCAAAATATCACACAGCTTCATTATTTCCACATACTGCTTTTATAAAACCTTTGCTGTGGATTTCCTCCAAAAAGGAGTATGCGTTAAGATATCAAGCTCCTCTCTAGAGTGGGGTATTTTATACAACTCTAGGATCCAGAACTCTGAGCAACCTGACCTAGGCAGAGATGTCCCTGCTTGTGTAGGGAGGTTGGACCAGATGACCTCTAAAGGTCTCTTCCAGCCTAAAACATTCTATGATTCAATAATTCTATTCTTCCTTCCCAACTAACTTCATTTTTTTTTTCTTGTTTGCCTTTAAAAATATTATCCGGCACCTAATAATTCTCCTAATCATCCACAACATTGACAAACTTCACACTAAGTACCAAGACCAACCACATTGCAGCAATGACACTGTTCTGTGATCCGGAGCTATTGTGCCAATATACATTCATCTCTTCTGACAGCCTAATAGAAAAAAGCAGTGCATCAAGAACACTTCAAATTGTTCTATTCATTACCAGTGAGAATACAGGAGATCACAGTTCACAAAGGACTTGACTTCTTGGACCAAGCTTAACGGACAACAACCATCACAAAAAGTTTGTGTGCACAAGTAGCTTTAGTAACTCTAGAATAAAACAAAAACGTACATCTAGAAGCAGCGATGCAAATATTCTAACAAACACCTTACCAAAGAACATTCAGGAGTATAACCAGAAAACTATGCACAGGTAAGTGAAGGTTTCACAAGTTCTAGGTGCACAAGAAATAGCAAACTAAGGCCATGATGACTTCAAGAGACAGCTAGATGAAAATATTGGTTATTAGAAATGAATTTATAGTAAGCTGATCAGAGCATAATTGCAAAAGATTCATTCTGCCAAGAGACAACGTTTCAACAAAAAATCCCTTGAAAGTAGGAATAGCTTTTGCTAACCAATATCTCAAATATCTCATCATTTAAGTGCAGTGCAGTAACACATCCATCACTTCAGAATTTCAAACATCCTTGTAATAATGGAATTGTTTACTGATTTCACCCTAGATCTTTCTGACTCAAAAGCAACAAGAAGACTATATTAATATCTAGTAATAATCTAGCAAACCTGCACGCAAATTATCAATACTACAAAGAACATACATTTCCAAATCACATATCAAGGATGTGGCAGATTCTGTGGGTAGAAATGAAAGGACAACAGCAAAGTCCTCCCTTTCTTTTTGTCATAGCAACCAAGAGCAGTGTTTTGAGCATTTCTGCATTATTAGAAGTTTGAACATTGTGCTACACAAGTGAAATACACAGGATACTAGTGAAGAAAAAAAAAAGTTTAAAAGGCCCAAAACCTCTTCAAACGTATTGCTCCTAAAAGCTCATGATCACATTTTTCAAGGTTTTTCCTGCATTTTTATTACTCTTGCCAGCACTCCCCAAACTTGCAAAAACCATTCAAAATCCAAGGAGTACAACACTATAATAAAAAAATGCTAAAGTATACCTGAAACTATTCATCAATCAGCAAACTACAGGTGCTTCAAACATTTACTTTTAACAGTCTACTGAACTCAATGGTTTCCTCCACTGACAACATCAACAGAGAACCTCATACCGTACTACCTCATATGTTTTTAGATAACCATAATGCAAACCAAGAATCTTTTGTTCTTGTCAGCTTTCTAGACGAGACTCTCTCTTCTCAAGGTTTTTGAGTAACTTACGTTTCTAGTCTCACATTCATTACAACAGGTTATCTTTCATCTCTAAAAATCTGCAGTATAAATTTCATTCTGTAGAGTAAGTAATATTTGAGAATCCTTTCCCTAGAAGTATCCTTCTCACTGTAATAAATAAACAGAAGTAAAACTAAGGAGAACTAGAACTAGAGTCATACAAAGAGTTGAAGAGTATTCTGATGAGGTAAGGATTTTTGGCCTGGAAACAAGGTCACTTAAGAGGATAGCACCAGAACCAAAAAAGGCATCATGTGAGGCCCTATGGATCAACTGTTCATTGTCTTTTCTAATAAAAACATCTATGGAAGATCACATGAGTATCGACAGAAGTTAGAGGAGTCAGCTCTTCAAATAAACAGCAGGTCAGCAGAACTTCTTACTGGAGAGTGTCACGGATGGAAAAACAGCTTGTATGTGTACAAGGAGACTAGAAGAGCACTAATTAAAGAGATTCACTAAAAACAGCGTACAGAAATACTGCATAAAGTTCAAGAGATCCCCTGACCTCTACAGAGTCAGAAGCTAAGAGAATGCTCACAGGAAAATACCCTAAGTACCTACCTTGCTCTTACCCTTCCCTGCATGCCCACTTACAGACACTGCAGGAATCTCAATCCCTCATCTGAACCAGAACAGCTCTTATGTTCTTACCACAGAATTTTTTTCTTTCTAATTGAATATTCTAACCATCTTCAAGGAAAAGTGGGTGTTCATGAAATAAACTAAGGAAAATGTAAAGCTGTGTCAATGTTGTTCGTATTTCATGGTAGAGGACAAAAGAAAGAACTTTACTGGTAGAGAGAAAAACAGAAATAATAATAAAACAAATCTTCATTACTAAGTAAAGAAGGAATAGAAACAAACAAACAAAACTCAAACCCAAACAAACATAAACCCCACCCAACTTTCTGACCCTGTATTTTAAAAATGACTGCTTCAATCTTGTATCAGAAATACAGAACCTCAAAATCATGTAGATTGGTGGGGACTCCAGATACAAGTGCAACCTCCTACTCAAAGCAGCTCCAGAGATGGATGCTCAGAATCTTGTCCAGTCAAATCTGAGCATCTCCTAGGATGAGCATTCCAAAATCTCTCTGGAGGATTTTACCGCCCTCACAGAAAATAGCTTTTCCTTCTATCCAAATCAAGTTTCCCCTTGTTTTCAAGTTGTGTCTGTTGCCCCTCTTCTTTCCACCATTCACTTCTTAGAAAATTCAACGTTGTCCTCTCTATCCCTTCCCATTAGATAATTAGATAAAGGGATTCCTTTAATCTTCTCAACGTTCAACAAAGTAAGGTCTCCCATCTCTGTGCTACTAAGTCATGCGCTCCAGTCCTCTAAACATCTTGGTAGCTCTCCACTGGACTTTTATGAGTACAACAGTGCCTTTTGTCCTGTGGAATGCAAAATCGGGCACAGTGCTCCAGATGCAACCTCTGAAGTGCAGAAGAATGGGAGCGCAGGGCTCAGAAATAATTTCCCTTGATCTCCTGGCTACACTCTTGTTAACGCAGCAGTAAGTTGTACAGAGAGGCTGCGGAGTCCCCATCCTTGCAGATATTACAAACTCAAGTGAGCTTGAGCAGGAGGGTGGACAAGATGATCTCCAGAGGACCCTTCCAACCCCAGGTGTTCTGGGATACAGCTGGCCATCTTTGCTGCAAGTGCATAATGCTAACTCCTGTTCAACTTGTTGGCCACCAAGACACTTAAGTTTTTCTTCTCCAAAGCTGCTTTCTTTGCAGCTATCTTCCATTTCAGATTAAGTAATGGCTTCATCTTGTGCTCCCCGTGATATTTCAATTGTAGGCAAAAGTGATTATAGACAAATATCTGCACATTCAAACTAATATCGATTTCATGTTTCCTTCACAGACGGAAACTCAGAACCAATCTACAAGTTTCAAGCATTTTTCTTCCACACACCACTTCTGGCAAATTCAAATCTCCAGTGTCCTATGCAAATATATGCAAAGTTTAAGGGCTGCGGTTTTAAGGAAAACTAAGTAAAAACATTGCTATCAAACTAGTAAAGAAAATTCTATCAATTAGATTACTCAGTACAAAGAAAATTAAGTTAACCTAGAGGCAAAATTTCTACAGCCCGGTGCCCTCTGAGGAGAAGTTTGATCCGAAGTAGCCTGACCTCTCCCTCACTACTCCACCTAGACTCTCCATTGAGAGGATCTAATTTTAGCTAGATCTCATTGCATATTTGATCTCTTCCAAAGCATAAAGTCTGAGGTAAATGAAGAAGCCTGAATATTATTCTGTTAATGACTAAACTCAGTCATTCTTTCAAGACTTGTTTGTATATCTTACTAGAGACGTAATTCTAGAAATCACATCTACTTCTTATGATAGATAACTGGGAAAAGACATATTATAAACCACTTCATGTGATTTAAAAATTATCTGATGAGTTACTAGTTCTATAGGCATTTCAAATCTTCATTCTGTCCACTAGGACAGGGTCGATTTGGCAACTATAAAAGTGGCTACCAAGATGCAAGACAAAACAGATGAATGACATGTATTCCAGAAAGACAAGTACTGATGTAACAGAAACCCAAATTCCTGGAAATAAGATAAAACTCACTGGGAAGGTTTCTGAGGAGTTTTTATTCTTGCCATTATTCTAGCAACAACCATTTTAAAAGGAATCTTACATCTTACTGAAAGGATCGTGAAAGCTGAAGTCTAGAGCTCTTCTTGCATACATCCTACTAAGAAGAAAGCCCCCAAATAAATATCAGACCAATACTGTAATTTCACGGTCTTTTAGAAGTAAGCCTCATTTCTGTTTATAACTGAAACTAATGAAAGTCTCTGTTCTTGAACTTTCTGGCTGCAAGAATATTTCAATAAAGCTATCAGTGCCTTAAATCTAAGCATCTGTGCTACAGACTTTTATTCTTGACTGAAAAAAGCAGTATGATCTGCTTCACGTGCCTTCAGTAAGAGAAGACAGAAGGATGAAGAACATGCCTGCAATGTAAGACAACATTCCTGCTAAAACTTCTCCCGTGCAAGGGCCAGGCAATTTGAGAACACCAGAATACCAGCTGACGGCTACAACACTATGTAGCAGCCCAAAGATTTGTTTCCAGTTGAAGGAAATGCTTTGCAGCTAAACTCATGTGGTCCACGGTAATACAGACTGGTACAAACTTCTCAATCCAGGCAGGCTTCTCTCTGGTAGCTTTGGATAGTAACAGTTTTGGATTAGAAATAAGATAAATACCAAGAAAGCTTCCAGAAAGGAATGCACAGTCCTCCTGTGTTCAAGTAGAAAAGTAAAGGAGAAAGAGGATAGAAATTATTTGTAAGCAGAGATATCCACTACATAAAATACCATTATAACAGAGATCCGTTAGTAAGGCAATCAAGAAAACAGCAGCTAAACTACTTCAGATTTATTTGAAAGAAGGGCGGTCCGGATGGATCCAGAAGCAATACGCACATCTAAGAAAAGAACCAGCTGTCAGCAGAATCTGTAACAGCAAAGAAAGAGGAAACCATGTTATTTATTCAGCCTTTTGAAATATCGCACCCGAATGACCTCTCCCCCAAGAATAACAAGTGTAAACTCTTCCCTGCTCCAACAAGAGACAGTAAGATCAGTAACACCTCAAAAGCATTCGCCCAAGTCTTAAAAGCAAAAGCTGAGGTAATTGCTTTAATAGCCCTTGAACACCAAGTGATTTGTGTTTACGTTCCCTCACCTGAACTCTGTAAACAGTCAAATCAATAACTTATTTAGTAACTTTTCTTTGGCATCTCCAACTACCAGTGCTCCCTCTTTCTACTAGTTTTGTTCCCACTCTAGAGACATTTGCCTTCATGCCTTAAAGAAAAGCTGAGCTGAAAATCCCTGCTTCAGAAAGCAAGTTACTTATACATGGACTGTTTCCACCATTCCTGTTTCGCCTTTTCTTTCTCTTCCCCTCAACCCTGTTCAATATTCCAGGTACAGCAGTGCATAGATGTGGTTATACCCATCCTAACTCCAACAGCTATTCATATTACCTCCTTGCTTCCTTTTCCTAAAAATTTCCTGTGCTCCCACACAGATCACAGCTCACAATTTTGACCGCTGTAGTACTTTTCCTCAAAACCACCAAGCTGTTTTAACATCTCTGGTGTATCTACCTCACTTTATCTTCTAAAATATCAACAAAACATCCTGAAAACTTACTACGAGTGATATTCAGGTGTCCAAGGAAGCTGATAATACAGTTTTTATTGAAGTGTAGCACATTCTACAGTTGAAGATAGGTATTTGAAGCAGAAATGGCAAAAATAAATGGTTCCAGAAAACAGGAGTGAATAAGAGCTAGAAGAAGAGGTAGAACAGGATAGTTTCTAAACAGACTTGATTTGCATCAGAGAGACCAGGTCTCAAAAAACTCCCCACACCACTAAACAGGAAGAAAGGGGAATTGGTTATTTCTTGGTTGATAAAGGTTTCTGTCACATAGCCATGACAGATGGGGTAACAAACACCTAGCTATCTCCACTTGTAGAAGTGTACATAGTATCTGACACCAGTATCGTCAGAGATTACCTATCATCAAACTAAGTATTACCTGAAGGGAGACAGAAGTTGTTTACCGTATTGAGGAAGAGACTCCACTATTAAATCACAGTTTGCACTGACTGAAACCACAGAACTTTTTTTTTAAATCACCAGAAATGTAAAAAAGAGATATTGAAAAGTCAGTGTTTATAGTATTTCTATGTAAGGGGGCTCTTCAACTCCCACAGTTACTGGTTCTGTCAACAGTATTTACTCTCAAAACAGACACTTGGAAATGAGAGTTTACAAAGCAGTAACAACAGCAGGGAGCAGTAGATTTTGTAGTTAACTGTACCACCACAATAAGAAGGACAGTTAATAGTAAAGAAGCACAGAAAAAGAACAGACACTACATAGGACAAGACAAAGCTGAAAACCCTAGATGTTTCCACTGAGGTACCACGTGACATGACATTCTATCAATCATGGCATTCAGTGAGACTTAAATCACAGACTAAATACGAAGTCTGCATTAGCAATGAACTATAAATTGCAGAACTGATATGCGTATTATTGTATACAATGAAGCCTCCTAAACCTCTGCACACAGATAAAGCAGATGAAATGAGTTTTAAGAGAGTTTCATAGAAGCAGTTGTTTGGCAAGGAGCAGAATTCAAACCAAGGAAGCAAAACTGCCTAGGTTGGGGTTTTTTTTATTGCTTGTAAACGCATAGATTAAAAGGATGGCACAGCCTGGTTAGTGCTGGAGCATGTTCAGTAGCAAGTCTTCATCTAATCAAGGAAGTCAATCAAATGTACTTTTTGAAGGAAGATTTTCACTGGATGAAAAGACACTGCAAGAATCCCTTCCAACTAGGAAAATACTCATCTGGCTTGCATTCACCTGGTACTCCCTTCCAGAGCTATTAAGAAACCTATGAAGAAATAACTAGAGCTCCTTCTCCCTTTTTTTGACAGCACATGAAGATCACCACTTTTAAAAAGCACCCAAAGCAAGTGAATCCCAGCTAATATTCTAACAGCAATTTTAGTTACAGAAACACAGCAAAAGAAGTAAAGCAACATTTTAAATAGTAAAGCATTAAACGCTTTCATGGCAGAATCAAGATCAGGCCAGTAAGTAAAGCAGTTAAAGACTGTATTTTTTAAAGTAGACATAGACTCAGCTTTATTTTAGTTGAACAGCTGAAAATTAAAAGGTATGGTTGGTTGCACAAGCCAAGTCACAGAATCCACTTGTTCCTTAGAACAAGGCTGTCAGGCCTGTACCTATATCTAGCAAGCCAGGACACAAACAACACTGCAACTGCCTTGAAAGAGAAGTCAACTAATTTTGTACAGACAGAAAACATGCAACAATATAGGAAACACTGAAACAACATAGTATGTGCTTTTGGTGAATATGTCTTCATGGCAAGCCGGTTTAGGGTCTGTTTCAATTTGTCACATAGATACTCATGATAAATGAATCAAAGTAATTTTTAAAATGTTTAATTTCTCATTTTAATTAAATGCCCACGTGAAGAAATAAAATATTTTGGCATTTGCACAGTTACATAGACAATTTAGCCACCTCCTTGTCAGGTAACGATCTCATTCTCTTCTAGCATTACTTTACATTTTACTCCTTTCGTTTAGTAGCATTCTTTAAGTCCTCTTGCCTTCTACATGGGAAGAGTTTGAACCCTGGTGCAACAGGTAAAGAACTTACAGTCTAGTAGTAATCTTCGGGTTTTAAAAAAAAACAAAGCCAAACAAATCCAAAACCACTTCAAATAAGGGGTTTGTTTCGATGTTTTAGCTACATTGTCACGTGATTTTGTTTCTGGAGGAAGCAGTTTATAGTTGTTTTCTCTTTTTAAATAAAAGCTTGACTTGCACTTAGCTGTCTTCACAAATGGTTGTGTGCCATCACAAAATTAACATGCTCTTGCATATAACCATAGTGAGCATTAGTTAAGCTAAATTAATTATTATTTAATTCTTAAACAATTTATTAATCTATTTTTCATAGCTTTTTTAATATGAAAGACACCCAAGCTCTGTAATTACTTCAGTTTTAAGTAAAAGGAACAGCCATCACCTCTCAGAAAAGCAAAACATGGGATGCAGTTTTCAAGATTATTTGTGTCTCAGTTGTAAAGCAGGATCTGAAACTACTAGGTAGAAAGCTAAGTGCATCCATCATCTTGAAAGGTGACTTAAGACACTTCAGAAAAAAACTACTCCTCTTTCCAGGAATAACACTGTTTCTTACTCCCACCAACAGTCTAAAGCAGAGGAAAGAAACCCTTGGTAGAAATGGATTATTTGTACTCTGTGGCCATTCCAAGAGCCACAGCAATTTTTATTACCCACAAATTTTAATTTTTTCATTCCAGGAAGAAAAAAATGTCCATGATAAGTTACTGAAAATTAATTGTTGAAATCAGTGTAATATTTATTTAAAAAAATAGGGATGAAGTATATAGATGGGTACAAGTAATGAAAATCAGGTTTCATTTATTACTACTACAAATGTATAGCATATTGATAGGTGTATGACATTTACAATAGAAACTGCTTAATACAACTCATACCAGTAAGATCTATGTATTTTACAACTGTTTGTAAGAAAACATTTGCTAAAACTATAATATGACACACAATAATCAGTTGTACAACACAATGCTGTCATCAAACCATACATCAACTTTTCCTATATTAATGATTCCATTAAGTTTATTTCAGTACGTAGTAGTGACTCTCTCATATTCTCCTCTTCACCAGTTCTCCTTTAAAAGCAAGAGCTAATAAAAAATTTTCAAGAAAACATTGTTATGACTGAAGAAAGCAACCTACAATTTACCAGTTGTCACTGACAACTCACTGGGCCACATTGTCCAAAACCTAATTCCTTTTTTAAAGAACATAATTCCTTGAAAACATTCAGTTCAAAAAACTTAATGCAAATCAAAGTTCAAACCTAAATAAATCCTGCTAGACAACTAAATATTCTCAAATAATTGTGTCCTAAGTAACTGACACCTACAACATACACTAAAAAACTAATTTTATATTTTCAGTTTCTCTAAACATCAAAAATATCCCCAAACCCCCACACCATAGGCACATCTGAAACCTACCAGTTAAGAATTACACGTCATCACCACTCCAAGCCAGATGCACGTAAGCACTCGAATGAAGCTTCTCGCAGCCTATTACAGTTCACCAGTAACAAATATTTCCACAAAAGAATTAAGAACTTGCTTGAGTAAAACCTGCTGTCAGAACCGAATGCACCAAAACAATGTGTCTCAATTTTAACGGTTCTCTTAAGGATCCTCGCTATAATGCACAATCTTCAACACCATTTGTGAATATTCCTGGTACTGTAAAATGCTCCTCCTCCCCAAATCAAACCAGAACATACAACTTGCTACCCATATCCTTCTCATTCTCAAATACAGATCCAAACACAAAATACAACAATATCTGAACAAATAGAGTACAGTCTGTAATGAGAGTTAAATACAGATTGATCATTTGACCTCTCAAAATTCCACGTTCACTTCATAATTCCATGTGCAGTGCATGTTATACTGGTTGTGTGGCAATGTCTCACGTTCAAAGTTAATCTCATGCTTTTTTGTTTCTTCAAGAGACAGTATTCAACGTTTCTTCAAGTCTTTCCATGGCTTCTGGGCATGCCTATGTTTTTAGTATCTTGGAAACCTATCCTGTCCCTTTTGGTATAGCTGTGACAAAAGAATAACGCTGATGTTAAGCTTTCAGTTACGCTGTTTACATATGCATGTTTCCAGATTTGCTCTTTGCACATACACAAGAACAGCCAGCCCCAAAAGCATCAAAATCGAATGTCCAAAGAGAAAAGACAAACATACACGATGCAACATTAATGAACGTAAAACCATTCCACACTGTACTCCCTCTTCTCTTGGATTCTTAAAAATGGAAAGAGATTAAGAAAGAACCCAAAGCAATATGCAGCACTGTGGCCACTCACACATTCAAACTTCAAAATCTTGCTAGTAAAAATCATACTTTTGTATCTCATAACACTAACCCTATAAACTCAGAGCAGAATGTACCAAGCAAAAAAACCCAAAGAAAAAAAAAACACAACAAAAACACCACAATCCCCAAATTGCATATCCTCTCCCAAAATATTTAATATTCAGAGCTATCCTATTACACCATAAATACTGTGATTAACATTTAAACTTTCCAGCCAGCATTAGCAACGGTTCAGAGCTAAGCTAGCTCTGTAATACAAAAAGACATCAGCATCAGATTTCTTGATTCGGGATTATTTTTAACCACAGCAATTACTAGCATCTTAATGGGCTTAAGAATAAATTAAAACCAAACTAAGTAAAGAAAATGAAAGCACAAAATTCAACACACGGAAGAAAGAAACTAACAATAAGTTTTGAAATCCTGTGCTGTACAGTGAAGATTTGACATAGTGCAGGTACGCAGCCAAGGTGTCATCAGTTCAAGCATTTTCACAGCAACATCCAACGTGCATGCTCTGCACAGTTTTGAAAGTTTCAATTGCATACAAGCAAGCTTTTAGATCTAGAAAAGAACATCACTTAACAACCAGTAAGCCTATGTGTTGGTCTTGCTATTAATACACTCATGATACACCCATTAGAAAGAAATAGAAATTAGCAACAAAGATTAATTTCAATTATATTTTCATTAATACCAAGTAAGTATTGCTATTACAGCAACACCAAAAAGCCAGCGGCACAAGGTCTGTTCCAGCTAGTTTGCCCTCACTGGCATCATTTTAATTTTTCAAAGCCTTTGTTTCTTAAGACTTCTAATGAGAAGTAAAACCACGTTATGAGTAACAGGATAAACTTAAGGAGTAGTAATGTTTATTTAATTTCAATCCATAGATAAAGAAGTAATTACCTGCTTGTATTCACCAACGCAGTTCTGACAGCAGAATCTTTTCTGCTGACCATCAATAGTAAGAATATTGTTTCCAGCTCCTTTAGTGGGCAAATACTCCCCACAATGCTCACAGCAATTCATTATTAAACCATTTGCCATCCTGTATCTATTGAAGCAATGGTCACTGCACAGCTTATGAGTCATGTTTTTAAAGCTAACTTCATGACGAATCTAAAAAATAAAAATAAAGAAGTATTCTATCAGCACACAAGCACACAAGTTGCCTGCTACTACTAGAAAAGCCAACAGTCTTACAATCAAGTACAATAACCAGAACCAGTTTATGCTAGCTCACTCTTTAAGAACAAAGATGCTTGAAAAGACCATGAAATACAGAAACAAAAATTGGTGTTGCTGTTGTGTCCAAAGGTGTAGAAAAAAAAAAAAAATCTTGGACACATCTGCTCTTGTAGCCTAGAAGCAAAGATCAGGGGGAAGGATGTAACTGCCTGTTAGCCCAGGTCAATTTACACAAACGTATAAAATACTCAATTTTCAGGCTAACCACGTGGCATATAAAGACTGTGGGAGATCTGGGTTATAATTACAAGATTCAACACCTAATACAATTGTTGACAGTAGCAACAAGATATAAGCAAAAGGCACTTCAAATTTCTGAAACAAAACCCAAATATTAACCTCTTAATTCTTTCTTGCTTCAGTTGCTCTTCATATTAACCCTAATATCTCACCGCATATGAAAACACCGAATCAGATTTTAAATTTCCTTCTTTTCAGCTCTTTTATTTCAGAATGTTATTAATAGTGTCATTATTGAGAGAGATAAAAAAAAAAAACAGTCAACCAGACCTCAGTTAGTTTACCACAAATAGTGCATCTTGATTTATTCAAAACTCCTTTTGAGGGATTTTGTTTATCTTCATAGAAGGATAAACACGAGGTACTGCAAAACTCCTGGAAAGACTCGCTTGAATCAACTTGAGCAACAATGGTACCTTTCATTGTTGTTATATCTCTGAAAGACAAAAAAAAAAAATCTCTAATGTGCTTGTGTATAAAAATGTATATATATTTAAACAAGAACACACTGAATCATTCTTCCTTCTAATGCCTACATTTCAAACCTGTTTTGTGAGTACATAGTTGCTAGTCACGCATCAAACACTATGCTTAATAGTATTTTTTACAACTACTGTAAATACTGCAAGTACAATGTCTTTCCTGTGTAAAAACCTGTATTTTTGTTAGGATTGGGGTTACTTTTTTCCTATTACATTATTCTAGAACTAAGTGACATTAATACAGTGTTAGGTACAAGTTGTGATAAAGTAAATCATAAAAAACAACACAACACAGCAAAGTTAAACCAGCCCTTGCATAACTTTACACAAAAGCTGCACCTAGGTTTCATATGAAGAATGCGGACTTATACTATAAGGCAAGAAATGGTCCTTATTTTATGGAACTCCACCATTTCCAGTATTAATCTCAGGACAGCATGAGAGGCAAAGAGGTTTTCTCGTAAGTACAACCAGAAAGCTTCAAACTCTACCACAAACTTGCCTAGCAGTTTTATCACTCAAAATTCGTGAAAAATTAATTCCATCATTAAATTTCTTAAGCACCCGAGTAGTCCATGCAGTTGCCTACAAAACAGCACCAATCTAATGTATTAAATCTGACAAGCAACCACCAATAACACTGATTTGAAATAGAACAAACACTCTTCTAACCAAACCGACTCACACTGGTTTTTATTAAAGTTCTAGACTTCCTTGCTCTTCAACTGTGTGCTTCACATGGTGCAAACTTACCAAGGTCACCAACAACACGCTTGTCTGTGTGCTTTTGTAACTGGGTCTCCCAAACTTCTAAGGTCATTTCTAAGGTGGTTTTACTCTTACAGAATCATGGATTGTTTTGCATTGGAAGAGACTTTTAAAGTTCATCTAGTCCAACACTCTCCAATGAGCAGGGTTATCTTCAACTACAACAGGCTGCTCAGTGCCCTGTCCAACCTGATCTTGAATGTTTCCAGGGATGGGGCTTCTATCACCTCTCTGGGAAACCTATGCTAACATTTCATGACCCTCACTGTAAAAAATTTCTTCTCAATATCTAGTCTAAATCTACCCTCTTTTAGTTCAAAACCATTAACCCTTGTTCTAGCACAGCAGGACTTGGTAAAAAGATTTGTCTTCAAGTTTCTTGTCGGCCCCCTTTAAGGGCTCAGATCCCCAGAGCCTTCTCTTCTCTAGGCTGAACAACCCCAACTCTCTCAGCCTGTCTTCATAGCAGAGCCGTTCCAGCCCTCTAATCACTTTTGTGGTGCTCCTCTGAACCTGCTCCAACAGGTCCATGTGTTTCTTGTGCTGAGGACTCCAGAGCTGGACACAGTACTCCAGGTGGGGTCTCACAAGAACACAGAAGAGGGACAGAATCTCCTCCCTTGACCTGCTGGCCACGCTTCTTCTGATGTAGCCCAGGACACGATTTGCTTTCTGGGATGCAAGCGCACACTGTCAGCTCATGTACAGCTTTTCCTCCATCAGTATCACCATGTCCTTCTCCACAGGGCTTCTCTCAATCCCTTCATCCCCCTGCCTGTATTGATGCCAAGGATTGTCCTGATCCGGTTGCTGGACCTTGCATTTGGCCTTGTTGAACTTCATGAGGATCACGCAGGCCCACTTCTCAACCTTGTCCACGTCCCTCTGGATGGCATCCCATCCCTCAGGCATAACAACCACACCACGCATNAGAACACAGAAGAGGGACAGAATCTCCTCCCTTGACCTGCTGGCCACGCTTCTTCTGATGTAGCCCAGGACACGATTTGCTTTCTGGGATGCAAGCGCACACTGTCAGCTCATGTACAGCTTTTC
This sequence comes from Eurystomus gularis, assembly GCA_013400335.1. Lineage (NCBI taxonomy): Eukaryota > Metazoa > Chordata > Aves > Coraciiformes > Coraciidae > Eurystomus > Eurystomus gularis. Next base: position 46,498 of record VZZY01019975.1, on the reverse strand, counting down.
CTCCATCAGTATCACCATGTCCTTCTCCACAGGGCTTCTCTCAATCCCTTCATCCCCCTGCCTGTATTGATGCCAAGGATTGTCCTGATCCGGTTGCTGGACCTTGCATTTGGCCTTGTTGAACTTCATGAGGATCACGCAGGCCCACTTCTCAACCTTGTCCACGTCCCTCTGGATGGCATCCCATCCCTCAGGCATAACAACCACACCACGCATGCTTGATGTCATCTGCAAATTTGCTGAAGGTGCACTTGATCCTACTGTCTATGTCACTGAAGAAGATATGAAACAGTACTGGTCCCAGCATGAACCCCTGAGGGACACCACTTGTAATGAGTCTCCAGCTGCACATCAAGCTGGTAACCACTACCTTCTCAACGCAACCATCCAACCACTTCCTCAGCCACTGATCAGTTCACCTGTCAAATGCATATCTCTACAACCCAGAGAGAAGGATGTTGTGGGAACCAAGTCAAAGGCTTTACAGAAGTCCATAGCTCTTCCCTTGTCCGCTGATGTAGTCACTCCATCATCAAAGGCCACTAAGTTGGTCAGACAGGACTTGCCCTAGGAGGATCTGTTCCATATCTTCCCAGGCACAGAGGTAAGCCTGACAGGTCAGTAGTTCCCAAGGTCCTCCTTTCTACCCTTTTAAGAAATGGGTGCAATGATTCCCTTTCCCAGTCACCAGACCTGAAAAATTTTAATCCCAAACTATCAAATACCATAAATTAGAAGCAGTAAGGAAAAGAAATAAAAGCCTCCTCCTTTGCCTTCTAAGTAAAAAAACCCTATTATTGACAGAGGAAATGGTATTTGGCAGAATAAATAAAATAATTGACTGAAATAAAATTGAGTGGAAAATGTTAGAAAAACGCTGTATGCCTCCCTAGACAGACTCCCTTGAAAATAAACCTGTACAGCCCCTGGATATTACCACTTGTAAGACTGCCTTCTTCCATCAGAGAAAATCAGCAGATTTTGGCTTACCCTTTGGTAAGCTAATAAGGACTTGTGTTGGGGGGTGTTATCACCTCTGTACTGCAAAACAAAGCCAGAGCTCCTGCCCTCAGAAGCACACATTTTCTGTCTGGATTCTATCAGGACTTATACACACAATTAACTTATATCAAAGCACATATTAACTTGTATCAAAGGAGACAAGTGTGAAGTCAAAAAGAATAACCCAAGTCAATAAAAATTAAAAACATTAAAGAGAATGCCACATAATTCTTATAATTTCCTTCTTATAAATTTCCTTCTTACAATTCCTACACTCTATGATAGTTACAGAGGTTCAGAAGAATGTTAGAAATGTGGTTTATGATAAAATACATTAAAAATTCTGACTTTTCAGATGAGTTACACAGAGGTTGTTTTTTTTTCTTAAGTTATTGCAGAATTCACTTTTTCCACTTAAAGTAATCTACATATCTGAAGATAAATCTGAGTATTACCTCTGAAAGTCTGGCCTATGACATATCAACTACTATCACCTATCGAACCTACATTGAAGATCTCCTGGATTTTGCTAGAGTTCCCTTATCTTTTCACTAAACTGCAATGTAACAACATCATGTCTGCTTTAGTAGGAAAAGAACGCAGAGACAAGTACAGAGCAAAGGGTACCTGGTTTGCTACCACCAGGTAACAAAAATTTGGCAATAAATAAAAAAAAAGGCTGGATAAGATTGGGCTTCACAAGGAAGCCATGCTACAGAAGAACAATTTTGTGCATATGTTGCCTTCTATTTAACTGTGATTGAGTAACTCTAAACTAGTGGAAGAATGAAGACCAACATCATCGCAAAAACTGTCAAAGGTGACTTCACAGAAGTTCTCTAGAAATGAAATACCACTAAACAATTTCAAAGTAACCCCAAAAGCTAGAAAAAAAAAAGGTATTTTCCTCATAATTAAAAAATAAAGCCTTTTCATTTAGGGCAGTTTTGTATGTAGCCACTCAAAATACACAGGCAGATCTCTCTGAATTTGCAAGAACACAGATTTAGCCAGGAGTTTTCAAGATTTCAGTCAGAAATTAAAAGAATAGTCTAATCTTCATCTCTGTATAAGATAGCTAGCTGAATATGGTAGTCACTAGATTACTTCTGAAAAAAAAAGCATATAAACATGTAGAAGCCAACAGAAAGAAGTAGAGTGCTTTTAACTAGTCCTGTAGGGGTGAGGGTTGAGAGAACTTGAACTTTTACATGTATTTTTTAAAAGCCAAAATATCTTAAAACTGCCAGGTTTTCACTGTATTAAGGTATGAATACACAGGATATCCATAATTTTTTTATTTAAAAAAAATAGCGATTCTGTATCTGAATATATATGTTTGGAAAAGACCTTCAAGGTCATCTAACTCTACCAGGCCTACTTCTAAACGATGTCCCTGAGCACCACATCTAGATGGCTTTTAAATGCATCCAGGGAGGGCAGTTCAACCACTTCCCTGGGCAGCTTGTTCCAGTCTTCGATAATCCAATCAGTACAGAAGTTTTGCCTAATATGTAACCTAAATCTCCTCTGGCACAACTTGATGCCATTTCCTCTCATCCTATGGGTTGTGACTTGTGAAAAGAGACCAACATCCACAGATCTGTATCTTACATCTGAACACAAGCCACTAATCCACCACACTGCCAGAATTTTTTTCAGTATTTTAAAATCTGCATTTTGAGCAAAGACCGCCCCTTCCAAAATATACATTAATGAAGGCAGTCTTTACTACAAGCCTTCCTTAGTTAACCAAGAATTCACTATTTACAAAGAGCAAGTACCTCAGTAATGACTACACTGAAAAGGTAGTACAGTTATTTCATATAACTAATGCTACAGCAGTACAGCTATGGAGACCTCTTTGGCAACTTTAAGTTTGGGAAATAATGAAAAATTACAACTCAAACCTAGTCAATAATTTAGAATAAGCCTTTTCTAAGTGTGCTTGTCACTTCCTCTGTACTGCTCACTTAAGGTATCTTCGGCTTCAAAAGTTGTCATAGTTGTCCCAAACTATGGAGAAAGTCTAAAGCTTCTCTTCTTCCTGCACTGCCAAAAGTGGAAGAGCTCCCAAACTTCTTCCAGCTTCTTGCAAATATAAGCTTCTCCTTCCTTTAAAGCCTCTTGATTTTGTATCCTCTTCTATCAGAATGAATGCTTTCTATACAACACAAAGTCCACATTTTTTTCAGGAAGGACTTTAGATACAAAGAATATTTCATCAAAGGATATATTACAACTTGTACACCTTGTCTTCAAAAAAGAAAACAAAACAACAAACCAAACCACACTGGTAATTTTTTAGCGCACTGGCTTTTGTAGAAACCATCTGCCATTCAAAAGCTTGTAGACTTTTGGCTTTGTGGCAGCAGACACAGTGAATTCAACATTTCCAAACAGTATTAGAGTGACACTACATAAAGCACTTGCATAGGGCAGATTTTATATCATTAATGGAGCAATTCTCATACAGGAATGAGAATTTCAAGTATTACTGGACTTAGCTGCTAATAGGAAACTAAATAAAAATCCCTTACTTTCTGCACATAACACAAAGTTTCTTTGGAGCGGGTTTGTGTGAGAATGAAGAGAGGCAGGTAGTAGAACAAAATAGGTGAGCTGATCCTTTTCGTTGATATGCCGTCTGTCCCTTTTGTAAAGGCTTTTTGCAGTTTGCACATGTGACTTTAACCTGTTTAGAAGGCTGCTGCTGGGCAGAAGGCTGGAAAATCTGTTTAGGAAGTGATGCTACAGGTGACAAGGAATCCACACCTGGTTGCTTCTGATTCCTAGGGAAGGAAGCTGACTGGGATATCCAAGAATCTTCAAGACAAAAAAAACAAACATACATAAAATGAACAGATATGTACATATATACAGAATAATATTCATGGATATATGATCGTAAAACCATTTTTCTGCTGGAACTGACAATTAACAGAAGCAAGCTGGTGTTTTAGAAATTCAGGCTTAAAGTAAAATGCTGTTTGATGGTACCACTCTCCATTGTTACAAAGCTTCAGAATATGAACAAATTTCAGGATGGTCCCATCCTATATCTAGTGACAAGTTCACTAGACCTCAGTTCACTTGCACTGAGTTTGTAAACTTGCAATTTTATCTCCAAACAAAATTGCAATTAAAAAAAAAGAGACCAACAGAGAACATGGAATTTCTGAGCTAAGGTTTGAGATATAAATTCTGTAAATCTGTAAGAACATGAAATCTTAGATTTTTCATTAGTTAGTTTGTTCTAAAGCTTTAACAAGCATCATGTGTCCGGCCTCAGTAATAAAACCTACAACTGGGGTTCCCCATACCCGTTTCCTAGTCCAGCCCACAGCCAGAGAACTGTACTGCAGTTAGAGTGAAGCACAGTGGCTCCACATCTGAGATCTGCATCTACATCACTGATCCCTCTAAGAGTTGCTGTTTTTCTCAATAACCTTTTCAATGCAATGAATACCACTTAATGTGCAAACTGGCAAAGTCATGAGTTCCAAGTCTTCCTCAGGAGAAATCAGTGAGCCTAGAAGATAATATTTCATTAAGTTCTGGCAGTATACAAATACATGTCCCTATGTTCCAGACTCCACTAGTCTTCCATCTGGTTTTGGACAACAGACTACTATGGAATGAAGTCATCTTTGCCCAATCATTTGCAGCACAGTGTGTCACAGAGTAACCTGCATAACAAGAACTTAAGTAAAACTTTTTCTCCAACAGAAACACATCTAGATAAGATCACACATTTCTGTAAAACTACATGCCCAGTATATCTTAGTTTGGAGCAGAATACACAGATACGGGGAGAAAAAAATCCCCCAATAATTTCTAGGCTTTTCTCTGGAATTTAAGCTTTCATTTTAAGTAATTACCACCAGAATTTAGGAACATGATACATTACTTAAATACAAATTGAAATCTGAATAGGAACTTCTTTCCATTATAAAAAACATTTACACACATTTTCAATAGTACATATAATCTATCCCAAATACTGTCATAGCACTTGAGACTTACCTTTCAAGCTTTTTCCCATCATCTTGAACAGTACTTCAGCTCTTACTTACTGAATAGTAAACATCTGCATAAATATTACTGTATTGGGTAGTACTTGTGCTACTACTTCTAAGTAAAGAGCAAACACAGCATTTACTGTAATTAAATAAAAAGACTAAAGCCTTAAACATCTTATTGTAGTTACTTAGTGTATTCCTGAAGTGTTGTTATAACTCCTTTGGGAGGTGGTCGGACCTCTGCGCGCCCGACCGCGACACTAGTATTAACAACCAAATATAAGAAAGATAGTTTAAAACTCTATAAATTCAGAAAACAAAAACCTCGACCTATGGACTTCAACAACTGCCAATACGATATTCGTAAGGGACATAATCTTGGTCCATAATCATTTGTTAAATAGAAGGCACCCTTTCTTCATACGTTTGGTTTTTTTTTTGCCAAGAGGGCTTATTAACAACACATTCTGCTGCATAGTTTCAAAATTAATTTTAGGGACAAAGTTCCAAGAACCCGCATTACAGTAATAAACAACGTACATTCCTTAGCAAGCAGAAGATAATTTTCTGGTGTGACTTGGCAGCTGTGAAGGATGTCCTATTTCTCAGGCACATAAAATAAGCTGGAAATCTACCCACTGTAATGACTATGGGTAAACAGAAGAGCTAGCCAAAGGTGAGGGAAAGAGAGAAAGAAAGCAGAAAAAAACCCCACACTGCTCTTTAAACCATTAAAGAAGCTTACCTTTGAAGGCAACCTAAGATCTGAGTGCCCTCTTCAAACTTTTTTGTACTATTATGTCTATTACATCTACTGCCTCAAATGTATTTATATCCTGGCAACACCTTAGCATCTCAAAATATTTTGAGATTCTCCTCTTATAGGTTTCAAGTGGGAGCACACTGTATCTGTTAACAGGAATATAGACAATGTGCAGTAAAGTTACATGCGTTTGAAATTCCAGAAGTGCAGTACTGCCACTCACAAAAATCTGAGTTTCCTAGGCTGATTTGGGTTTGAAGCTTTTCTATTACTTCCTAGTACCTCATTGAGACTATTTCAGTATTTTCTTAGTATCTTAAGGCTTCAAACAGCCTCCCTTATTTGACATTTTGTTGCATTTCTCCCTCCATAAATGTATCACATGAACATCTAAGTATCTTCTTGCCTTTCTTCCTGATATTTTTTTTGGCTTTAATTTCTTCCACATCACATCTTCATAGACATTAATTTTTATATTGTGACTTTTTTTCACATCTCACTTTTTAACCATGTTACCTCCTCCATTTATACTCTGAGAAGGATCTGTAAAATCCGTTTTTCATATCCTAGAACTGAGAAGGTGCATCACACTTCCTTAGCTGATTCCTGAGGGGTTTCCATGCCTCACTGCCCTTATGTTTTCATCTTTCAGGTTCCTACCCGCAGTTCATAATGGCCAAGCTTATGTGACTGTACAATTTTCATGTTCAACTTGGTATCAATACAAACTGGGGGATAAATGGATGAGAACAGCCCTGCTGAGAAGGGCTTGGTACTAGTGGAGGAAAAATTGGACATGAGCCCAAAAAGTGTGCTTATAGCCCAGAAGGCAAATCACATCCTGTGCTCCATTAAAAGAAGCATGGCCAGCAGGTCGAGGGAGAAGATTCTGTCACTCTGCTTCACTCTGGTGAGATTCCATCTGGAGTCCTGCATCTGGCTCTGGAGGCCTCAGTACAAGACAGACATGGCCCTGTTAGAGCAGGCCCAGAGGAGGGCCACAAAAAAATGACAGAAGGCTGGACCATCTCTCCTGTGAAAAAAGGCAAGGACAGTTGAGGTTATTCAGCCTGGAGAAGAGAAGGCTCTGGGGAGACTTAGTGCAGCTCTCTGATATATAAGGGGGGCTTATAAGAAAAACGGAGGGATACTTTTTACCAAGACCTGTAATAACAGGGCAAGAGGCAAAAGTTTTGAACTGAAATAGAGTAGATTTAGATTGTACATGAGGAATAAATTTTTGATGATGAAGGTGGCAAGACACTGGAACAGGTTGTCCAGAGAAGTTGTGGATGCCCCATCACTGGAAGTATTCAACATAGGGGGCTTTGAGCCACCTGATCCAGTAAAGATGTCCCTGTCCATGGCAGGGTGGTTGGACTAGGTGCTCTTTAAAGGTCCCTTCCAACCCAGACCATTCTATCAAATATACTCCAGTGCTTACTGGGGACACTAGATCCTGAATTATGTGTTGGATAGAAGTTTCTCTATTATGCACCTACTGCTTCCCATACAGCAGAGGCGCTTAGCTAAGCAGAACAGACTAACATCTATTCAGAAGAAATCTTCCAAACCAAATATAGAATCATTTAGGCTGGAGAAGACCTTTAAGATCATTGAGTCCAACTGAAAACCTAACACTTCAAGCCCACCACTCAACCATGTCCATAAACACCACATCTCCTGGCACAAGTTAAGCCCATTTCCCCTTGTCCTATAGCTTGTTACTAGGGAGAGTAGAGCAACCCTCACACCTTGCTACAACCTCCTTTCAGGTAGTTGTAGAAAGTGATAAGGTCTCCTCTCAGCCTCCTTTTCTCCAGGCAAAACAACCCCAGTGCCCTCAGCTGTTTCTCACAGGACTTGTTCTCCAAACCCTTCACTAGCTTCTCTGGACAAGCTCCAGCACCTCAGTGTCCTTCTTGTAGTGAGGGGCCCAAAACTGTACAGTCTTCGAGGTGTGGCCTCACCAGTGCCAAGTACAGGGGGAGGATCACTTCCCCACTCCTGCTGGCCACACTTTTTCTGATATGAATACATACAACTGCCAGAGCATATCTATCAACACTTTTCATATACTATTTTTCTAACAATATGTAGATGTCACATGTCCTAATTCCTTTGTCACTAAGGAAAAAATACAGAAAACAATACATGTTTGCATCTTCATAGATTCAGATCCTCTCTATAGGAAGCAAACATGAATAATAGGTCTTGTCCAAGATGCAACCTAAAATGTCTTTAGGTAACAGACTAGTTTCAAGATTTGTGAAACTACTCTGTAAATTAATGTCCTTATGCAATGTTTTAACATTCAACAAATGCTAACTAGTAAATCCCTACAGAAAGTTGTGGTATCTGGAAAAAAAAAGTTTGCTGTCCAACTTCTTACATGCTATTTCTGAACCATAAGCAGTTTTTTTTCAATCCACAATCATCAAATTACATAAACCAAAGCATTTTTATCATCACTAAGCTTAGATTAAGTAAGCAGAACTCTCCACGTCTGCTGGAATTATTTTAGAAATCTGGAAATCAGAACAGATGGAATACCACTGATCCAGAAGATTAATCTATCCTTAGCAATCTTATAGTCTACACAATTCCGGTCTATTTAGCATATTTAAGAACAAATGCTTCCTGTCACATAATCAAAATTTCTAATAGGCAGGGTTAACTTCTACGGACAAGATTTTCTAGAATGAAGGAACTTCCAGGGAAAAAGAACAAAATTTAAACTTGTATCTTGAAAACCTTTCCAACTTAAGTACAAATGCCTGTAAAAGATCTGCACCTACCATGTTTCAGCCTTCTTCTTGTGTAAAGCCGTCTTCCTTCTTTCCTTCTCTTGCTTCTTCTCCTCAGGTTGTCACTTTTCTAGTTCCTCTTGTTTGACATTTTTCTCCTTACCTTTTACCTGTGGCAGCCCTTCCTGCTTCCTTTGGAACCTACTGCTCTTTATTTTTCTCATATAAAGACCACAGCCATAAAAAATATTCCTATATTTGTACACCTTGAAATACATCTCTCATATCCAGCTGCACACTTTTTCCTCTGTTCTGAGTGAGTCCTTTTCCTCAAGTCCCTAAAAGGACTGCCAGCCACTACTCATGTCTTTCTGAAAATTTCAATACTGCTATGGTCCCAGCCTATCAGACTTCATATTGGCAAAATTCTGGTGTGCCTCTGTTAATTACACCAAAAATAAAAAGTTCAGTAGTTTAGAAAAAACATATGCTAATTTTCTTAAAATACACATTCCTCAAGAAAAACAAAGGCACTAATTTAAGGTAACAAATGCTTTAAGTTCTCATACATAACCATCTGTGCTAACACAATCATCATACCCTCTCTGTCTAAGGGATCAATTAGAAGTAGTGGGAATGCTGGTTTTAAAAGACTGGAAACTGAATTTCTAAATTATTCAGAGAGATATCCAGACTATAAAAACTTTGCAGCTTTCAACTTCAGAAGTAAAACTTTGAAATCAGCGTCAAGATTAACACAAACAACCCACAACCTAACATCCAGCTTAGCTTCATACTGCTATTTCCATAATACAGTAGAAAGGTATTAATACTTCTGCAAAACTACATTTGGTAGTAGATGACCAAATTGAAGTACCGTGTTATTTAAATATTCATCGAAAAAAGTTTTAAAAAAAAAAAATCCATGTGTTTTAATCAGCATATGAGTAAGTTAAGAAATTGTGCATTAACAAGAGTCTTAGTGCACTTAGACTGCAACTATTTCACATTTTCCTTTTAAAATGACCCCAACTAGTCTGAAGTTAAACATGTAGCCAAAGTGGCAATTGGGCTTTTTTCCCCCCCGACTCTAGCAGCAGAGTACTGGTGTTATGTTGGAACTTGGAAGGTTTTAAATTGCTTATGTGAAAGCTTAAATTCTGCAGAATAGCAATTCCAGAAGACCATTCATTGCTGCTCCATTTGTTTTTTAGCAATACCTGTTTACTTGCTAAATAAGGAGACAATATACTGCTGTTTACACAGAGATATAGAACAAACCCAGCCAATTCAAACTAATTAATATTGTATGATACAAATATGTATTATCACAGGCAACTAAATAGCAATTATAAAGCGTGTATAACTTACTGCAGGAAAATGTGAGTCCACAGGTAACCTGGACCCTGCTTTTGTTAAGCATTGTACATACCAAGAATTGCTCAGTGTGCAGTAAATTATGACAGCCAGCTACTTACACTTTCGGATTAGACTTTCAAATTCAGGTTTTTTGCATGTTAAATTATATTCAGATGGCAAGACAACAGATCAGTAAAATAATACTTAAATAACTCTGATGCATTATAGTAGTCATAGAACTCCACAAAAAGATAAAGGTTACATGGATACGCTAACATTTACTTGTGTCAATTAAAGAGGTACACTGAAGTTATAAAGAAAGCTTGGCTTTAGATACTTGTTTCTCAGAACATCTGATGGTATCACTTAACTCCAACTGGGATAGTTTACCTACATAGCAGGTTACATCATTGAGTCTATTTTATTCCGGAGACACAGAAAAGATTCTATTGGGGATGAAGGGGACCCAGACCTTCCATATGAATTAAACTAAAAAACTAAGCAGTGCCACTGCCAAAAATATTTTAATAAAATAGTCTATTATTTATTTTCAGCTTTTAAGGAAATGTTCAGAATTGCAACTTACCAGGATTATGATGAGTCACAGATTCTCCATTTTGAAATACATCTCCAGCCACGTTCATTCTACCAGGATTGAAAGGTCCTACACCAGTCTTGGTCTGTGAAGTCAAAGATGGGGTGTATGTTTGCATATTAACACCAAAATTACTTGACTGCAGTCCGTTAGATACATCTCCCAAGTTGGCATTCTGCAGTGATGTTACATGTGTAATCATTAAGTTCATGTCACGCCCTTCAGCATTTTCTAAACGACCATCACTCATAGAGCTCATAGCACCTGTTTCTAAGGTAGTAACATTAGCAATCTGAATTTCAGAGTCTGGTTCTGTGGTTATACCACTATTACCGATTCCTGAATTTACCTTACTTCTTGAAAAACTGGAAGCTGAGAATTCCATATCGTTGGTTCTATTTTTACACTCTGGAAGTCTTCGATCATTAAAACTGGAAGCATTCTTCTCTTGTTCTTGGTTTGTTTCTATGTCTTCTTCATCATCAATAATAATAGTTTCACTTATACTCCCCTTTTGAGAATTTAAGTCTTTTGGAGGAGAAAGCATTTTGCAATCATTCCCTTGAAGTTCTTCATTTTTTGATGACGTAAATGCAGCATTCCTTTGATCTGCTATTAATGATGCAGAATTTTGTGGAGGTTGTATAGGTTCAATAAAAACTACATCATCATCATCTTCTATAGGTGAGTTTTGATATTTATTAGGTCTAGAAACTAAAGAACTTGGTGGACCTCCAAATGTATTTCCTACATTTGCAAGACCTGCTGCCATGGTGGTATTCCCTAGTAGACCAGGAGTATGTTCAGACAGCTCTAATCCTCCCAGAGGACTTGTGTCCATTCCAGATATGCTGTTTAAAGAAAAACATAAAGCAAGAAAAAAAACCACACTGAACTTCAGAGTAAGATAAAACTTTCCAATAACAGTTCTTTAAAATAACTACAGACTTAGTAATACCAGTTTTTACTTTTTCTTCCTGAGATATGTAAAGAAGAAGAAACCAAAACAGTTTCTCCATGCTCTTATTTGAATGTTTTAACATTCATTTACTTTCTAATCCCATACTAGTAAAAAAATACTGCCATCACAAACATTTCCCACACAATAGCTACACATCATTATGTTTAGTAATATATACACAGAAAACAGAATTTTTGGTAGCATTTATTACATAATCCTGACTTCTCAGTCTCTTTCCCACCCACATACGCACACAATGAGCCTGTAACACTGCTCTTGCTAGACTGCAAAGATCAAGTTAGACACACAGAAAGAATTCTGAATTCCTATTAAATTCCATTCCTATTAGAAATGTTACAGAGTTTCAATATCAATACATTTATACAATAAGTCACTGAAGCGCATATCCAAGTGCCTTGCAAAAAAAAAACCCCCAAACACCACAACAACATCATTTTGCATATTAACAATTCTGAAATTTGACCGATTTTCCCCTAATCCCACCCTGTCAAAGCTTGCTCCTTAGGTGGCCCAAATATAATTGGAACACAGAAGTAAGAAAAAGACATGGAACTGTAGCATGTGATGGGAACAGATCCATTATTGAGCAACAGAATGTGCACAGCAGCCTCTCATTTCTAGCCACTACTAGAGGCAGCTGATTTGAAGTTGGGACTTACTACCTCATGTTCTACTGCAGCTTTCAATAATTTTTTTTCTCTTTCTCTCTTTTTTTTTTTTTT
>VZZY01019975.1:16002-34278 GCA_013400335.1 Eurystomus gularis | reverse complement strand
AACAGCAAGTGATGCTTCTTCAGGCTCCTTTCCAACGGCTACTTTGCCTGGGGGTTTCTGTTTCCTTTCAGTGATTACTCAGTTTGGGGAATGCTACTATGAATTTTTAAAAATTACAAAAAAGGCAACCTGGGTATACGATTTCTGCACATGTAATTCCAAACCAGTATACTATCAGTGCTAAAGGACCTAATATCTTTCTAGAAAACATCTTTACTAAAAATCAGTCAGTTCAATTGATCTTGACAGACAAAACAGTAAAAATACAGATATAATTACATTATAATTTGGGTATGTCTTAGAGTATACACTGATGTGTGGTATTACTGAGCTTTTGTGAAAGGCTGGAAGTAGCTTTCTGTGCTTTTTATATAAATCCTTTATAAAGTAAGGTAAATAGACAAAGCAGAAATATCCTGCTTGTCAATACTTACCCATCCAGAAATCCACTGCAATCTGTTTACCTTAATAAGTTGCTCCAAGAGCTTTTATTTTCTTTCCGGTGAGCAACCTGCTCTTCTTGTATCAACTTGCTGCCCTCCACAAAAGCAGCGTGTTCTGAAACAAGGTTAAAACAAATATGAGATGTTTAAAACAGTTTCTTCACCTCAAATCTCTTCTACCAAGTACATTCATTAAACTGATGTCCTTGTAAATTTTCAAACCTGATTTTCAGCACTATCATCCTGCAACATTAGAGAGAGAATGTCAGTCTATACAATCATTGCCGTAAGTAAAGCAGCAACGGTACTATTTGAGATTTTCCACTGTGTCACGTCACACTTCCAAAATCCTTTGTTTGATGTTTTATAGATAGATGGAAAAAATACAATATTTGGTAAGAGACAGATATAACTACAATTAAGTAATCAAGCGCTATAATTAAGAAGTATATTTGTAATTAAATAAATGGCTCAGTAAAGTGAGCTATTGAGAAAAGAAGCCCTAGCAGTTACATTTCTTTGCTTTTTAACATGTCAACCTCCTTGATGCTTGTACCAGAATATACCACGCTAAAACTAAGATACAGCATAAGGAAAATTACAGACCATACATTATAAACCAGGCTTACAATACAATATAAACCTTACATTGAAAATTATTAGCAATTTGTATATATGCACTTCAGGGATACCAAGCACAGGTTCAGGCATTCATAGCTTATATTAGCACATGGGATCATTCACAAGAGGCTGAAAATGTTCAGAGTTCAAGCCTATATTTATTCTTCAGGTTTTATAACAGTCATTAGGTTTTCTAGACTTGGTAGCATTTTTTAAATAGTATCAACTTGTGTGGTTGTCTGCCATTTGAGGACAGCCCTTAAAATCCCCAGAGAGTAGAGGCACAGAGGAATAAAGCTCAAACATTCTTCTATGCATTTACAGCATAATTCAAGCCCTCTTGTCCATTAACCAAGCAGGACCAGGGGTGGGGGGGATGGGACACAGGACAACCAAACAGCAAAGCTGTGAACCAGATTAATCCTAGAAGAGAGGCGACCACCTTTTAATTCCTTCATATGTTAGCCTCACAGCCAAATGCCATTATGTAATAGCATTTGAACCGCAAAAAAAAGGTAACATTCAACTGGAATGAAAGGGGTTTTCTTACCAAATTAAAAAAAAAAGTATTATCAATGCATTGGCTTGCACCTCCCTGGAAATCAGTCAGTTACACTGAAAATTAATTTAATCCAATATGCTCTTTTACCTATCTTATTTTTCCCTCTAGGGATGAATAAATTCAAAGGTAGACTTTCCTACATCTCAAGCTTGTGCTGAAAATAATTAATTCAGTTCACTGATTCTTAAAGTATCACAGGTTTATTCCATGTATTTTCTTTCTCTACAAGGACAAAAGCATCACAAGCACATAAAGCTTCTAATAAAGTTTTAAATACACCTGAACAGATGGGAGCAAAGAAGAAATGAGACTATGCCAAGACGATACCTCAGGCCTGACTCAAACCTTTGCTATTCCTATTTTTACAGATTCTTAGTAGAAAGACAGACTTGGGCTGCACTACTGTATGTGCACGTAATATGTAGTAAAGGTAAGGCCCAAAACATATATCTTTCTGCCTAAATATATTTATTTTTCCCACAAAGACTCTTAAAAAGGTTTTAATGACCTGTATTATTAGGTATAAGAAAAGTTTGTGCTTATTTGTTAGCGCACAGTCAAAAGTAAAATCTCCATGTATTTCCTGACAAGTATCAGCTCCTACCTCTGCAAGACTCAAAAGGATTACTTCTCTTTTTCCCAAAAAATTTGCAAACTGAGGTAGCTTGTTTTCAAAAAATGCTAGTAACAAGGAGAAACACAGAAACTACATGCAAGGTCTCACAGTCAGCAGTTTTAAATGAAAAACTACCAAAAAAGGAATGACCTACCGAGTGAAAATAATCGGTTTAGAATGGGAAATTAGGAAAAACCTCACATCTCACAACTAGTTACAGTGAAAGATGCTTAACAATAGAAATACAATTGCTAGAAACCTCTAAGATTGATTAGACTGATCACTGGGGGAATTGTTGAGACTTTGAAAAAACCCAGCCAAACACAAACTTGGGAGCAAATGCGTGTTTAATACTGCTGCAGAATGAGCTCAAGGCTTTGTGCTAGTGCACAGGCACCAGAATTACAGCTGGATGGAAACAGAGGCACTACCAATGCACAACACCCCTTCCTGAACCAGGCTTTGCATGTCCTCCTTTTAAACTAGGCTACATCACTCACCTGTAAGTCTTCAAGCTGAAATAAATTACAATCAGCTTAATTGTTGGAAGAAATAAAAAGCAAAATGCAGGTATTTCTCTGGAAGGATAGCAAATACTACTGCTTTTAAGACAGGCGGCTAGGTAACACTCCAGAGGCCGAGTCGTAACTCCATTGTTGAATGAAAATAGAGTTTTAAATTTATTATCAATTGCAGAAATTGAGGTGGGGTGTGTCTACCAAAAAAAAAAAAATCAACTCCACTTTAACAAAAGTAGAAATTGGGAGTTTAAAAGCCTTTTCTAAGTGTCATTGATAACACCAGGGTGAAAGTGACAGAAGAGCACAGTCATTGTTAGGTACACTGGGGTGAATTCACAAAAATCAAAAGGAGTCACTGAAATCCAACCAGAACTACAGTACCACCAACACAGGGCACTTGAAAGTAACACCAGCATGTGCAAGTGCTTCCACAAAGGCTAGAAGCCTAAAACCAAAAAAGGAAAACTTGAAAGACTGCTTCTGAGAAAATATGTAACTGAGACACCTTCAAAAGTGAACAGATGAACAAAATTTAGGAGATAGTATTATAATAAGGTACAAACATAGGAACAAGAAGAGAGGGACTGATCCGCCCCACTGAAGGAATACTGCTTTCTGCTAGGAAAGCACAGTATCCCAACCACATTATTTACTTCAACAGGTACTGTGCTGCATTTAAATTCCATAATCGAACTAGAAGAAATAGCATAGTAATGGTATACCATCAATCACTTCCACTCAATGGTGACAGCACATGTGAAATCAGGGGAATAAGAAACTGCTAAGTAGTAACTGGAGACTTCAACTACTGTAGTGCAGACTAGGGGAAAAGGGCAGACAAAACAAAACCAACCAATCCAAACAACAAAAAGCCAAAACCCAACTCCTGATCTAATTCTGAGTCATAGAACCATTACGGTTGGAAAAGACCTCTAAGATCATCAAGTCCAATTGTCAGCCCAGCACTACCATGAACACTAGACCATGTCCTCAAGGACACGGACCTCCAGGGATGGTGACTCCACCACTTCCCTGGGCAGCCTGTTCCAGTGTTTAATCACTCTTTCAGTAAAGAAATTTTTCCTAATATCCAATCTAAACCTCCACTGGTGCAACTTGAGGCCATTTCCTTTTGTCATATCACTAGTTACCTGGGAGAAGAGACCACCAACAGCCATGTAACATAGCTCAAGGTGTAATTATGTAGACAGCACATATGCAAAGTCCCAGAGGAATTAAAAAAAAAAAGTGAAAATTCATTACGTCAACATTTGACTCCAAAAAGCAGAACAACCCAGGTGTGAGGAACCCAGTGCAAAGGAAACAAAATGGAGTAGTTAGGAAAAAAAAGCTTCTTGAAAGCATGAAGGCCATTTAAAACTCACCATATTAACTGTACAACCAATCTAAAGAGACCCAAAAAACCCCATAAAGACTACCAGCAGGAAGGCTCTGAGCTATAAAGATGCTGGAGTTGTACTGGGGGAAGTTTCATATGCATTTGCCCTATTCTTTACCTTTTGCTAGGCATGGTTCAAGACAGGCTACTGAGCTATGTGAGAGCAAAGGCTTGTCTTAAATGCCAATTACTGCCAGTTTTTACAAACAGTCAAATTTTCCTACAGAAAACGAGTACCCAAGAAGCCTCAACCACAGCAGAAAACGTGGAATAAACTCTACTCTTTGCAGTGACATTCAATAAGGAAAAGGCTAGAGAAAACCACACCTAAGCTCTCTAAGGGACAAGTCAGAGGAAAAATGTCACATCTAAGTGTTAACAGAGTATTTTATAACAAATCACTAGAGCCACATAGCATTCACTTAAGATTTCTAAAGACAGTCAGCATTTTTAAATTTCAGTATCTGCCATCATTTACTTAAGTAGAAGGCGATAACAATTACCCAAATAATTACAGACCACAGTCCTATCTCCATCACCAAACAGGCTCATAGAAACTACAGCTGAATAAATATACAAAAAATACTATATGGAGAAAGAATTAATATGGATTTTGCAAAGAAAAGGTAACACCTCACAGGCCTACTGGCTACATCTTTTGAAGGGTTGACATACTCGTGACCAACCCTGACTAAACTGGTATACAGCACTTAAGGCTTCCAAAAGGCATTCAAACATGTTCCTCACAGTCTGAAGTGGAAACAATCTACAGTAAAGATTTGAGAAAGGGTTCTCTGGTGGATTTGTAATTATTTAAAGATAAAAACAGCATGTGTTGTTTGCTGTTATCACAATAAAGAGAGGTTACGGGGGGAGGGGTCTACAATAAAATTATATAGGTCAACATACCTAAGTCAACCATAGCAGACAGTGACTACCAAAGTGACAGTCTCCTAATCATATCAAATTATTCACAGCAGCTGAAAACAGAAACTGGTTGTAAAGAACTACAGAAGGCATTCACAGTGCTGAACGGTCAGACAGTATGGTAGGCAAAATCACCAGTGATAAAAGCAATGGAATGAACAGGGAGAAAAGACTAACTACATACACAATAATTCATCTCAAGTGGAAGTTTAAGATCCAAGTTGCCATTCTTTCATTCTTTCAAGTCAAAGCTACTCTATCATCAATGACCAAAGAGGAAAAACAATGTAAAAGAAGAATCAAGCACAACAGACAACATATTTGTGACTAAATAAGCAAGACACTGGTGAACTATGTTATCAGGAGATGTTCAGGACACCCCTTTTTCAGAGAAAAGGAAAAACAGATGAGTTACTTGAACAAGTTAAAGGAAAAGCCTTCTCATTGGACAAGCAACTCAAGAAAGATGATAAATCTGCAATTAAAATAAATAAATAAATAAAAAGCTATGCCCAGTGTCTTACAACACAAATAAAAACGCACAACAGGAAATAATTAAGTAGCTTTAGTAACCTACTGTGCAGGAAAATGTTTTGTTTTCTTCTAGCTGTCACTGTTTTTTTTTCTTCTTTCTGTCGCTAGCTTCACAGAAGCACTAACCATCTATCTAAAACCTGAATTTTGGCCTATAGTTGTCAGGCTGACTTCAGCTGGTGGATGGATGTCAACATTTAGACAAACTAATCCAGTTAAAACTGATCTGAACACAACTCAGTGTTCTGTGAGGCCATACGGTTCTAACAGTCAATTCCTGATCCTGACATTTCTTTGACTATAACATAATTTAAGTCATTAATTCAGCTACTTCCAGGAGCTTGTATCCTTCCTTTACGGAAAGTAACTTTATCACTTGAGTCTTCCTAAATTTGATGATCAAAAACTCAATCCACTGTGAAGACTGCATGCAGCTATCAACAAGCTCTCTACATTACTAGTATGCTGTAACATCTAGCTACAACTCAAGAACGTCATTCCCTACACAACCAGATGCAACCTACGTACCATGACTTTTCTGGGGTATGAACCATCAGCTGAATCCCAATGGCTGACTGAATGTATACAGCAGTTCACCCCAAAAGCAAAGTAACCCACTCCAATTAAAATCACCTTTGAGTAGTTCTTTAAAACTGGGGCAGTCTAATAGCCCAACAACCATTTGTAAGGACTGAAAAGTGCTAGAAAAGCAGAAGTAATCCAACATTTTTGAAGGGTTGCAATTTAAGCCAGCTCTAAACTACATCTGAATGCTGCTACTGCAGTTAAGTCTCAATTTGGGTACTCAATTATATATAGTGTATAGACCGTCACCTATGCGAGTAGAACTCCACATTAGGAAAAAAAGGAGGAGTTGTAGGGCCTTTCTGGGTCATCAGATACAAAATTCTTAAAGGCAACTACCCAATAAAACCATTTTTGTTATACATTCTTACTATAAACATTTGGCATTTTTTAGTAGTTTCTTTGTTTTGTTTTAGGTTTTTTCCTCCTTATATG
Source organism: Eurystomus gularis (assembly GCA_013400335.1). NCBI lineage: Eukaryota > Metazoa > Chordata > Aves > Coraciiformes > Coraciidae > Eurystomus > Eurystomus gularis. Next base: position 27,635 of record VZZY01019975.1, on the reverse strand, counting down.
CTTCTGGGGGATATGTAATCATCAGCCCTGGTATTTTATGCTCAGATATGTGGTGGCTCTGATTTACTATCAACTTTTACATCTCTGACAGAAATTTTAACACTTCTGAAGGCCCACTCAGCTATCAGGTCCACAGACTGATTTTGTTCTGCTGTCATGTGGCACAGCTGTTTCTGCAACCACACACGTAACCAGACAGAAGTCAATCCAGCTGACAGAGACTTTCCTGCTGGAGTCCCTTCCAGCCCGATCAGTTCCCCAGAACAAAAATCTCTGTGCAACAACACTAACAGCTGTGCCTGAACAAGACAAGGCTGGTGCCACAGCTCTGAACTTCAGCGCAGAGATCATTTTAGCAGACAGGATAGTGCTGACAGCCACAGAACAAACTGCACTACCCTGACAGCAAATATTCTGTAAAACACTCCAAAACGCACATGCTAACTGACAACGAAGCAATCAGCAATAGACTTAATATTAAAATATGTATATCCACTGGTCACAATCAGTAGGGCATCTGGAACTTGTAAGACTTCAAGCAAACCTAGCCTACTACATTAAGGCCACAGTGACAACCATTTGACCAGTGTACCAGCTTCACCGATAAATCTTGCCAGTGAGTTCAACATAAATACTTGCATACTTTGGGCTAAACTCAAGTGCAAGTATTCAAACCACCGAAGTAAAACAAGGGTCTTTCTTAAAATATTATACAAGTTAATTGTAAATATTAACCAAAAGTCTGAATAATATTTCACACTAATCCACCAATGTATTTATATTGCTGTTTTTTCAGAAAACAGGTAAGAGCTTGCAGGAACAAGATACTAAGCTGAGGTTCACCAATCTGATCTGTGTGTTGTCTGAGTATCATCGTTATAAAGCCTGAGATCTCACCAGTTCATTCTAGAGACACTACTCCAGAATTATTTTCCCGTAGGTTTGGAGCTGCTTCGTATTTCATTCTTTTCCCATGTTTTTAAACCAGCCGTATAGATTGAAGAATGTAGTTTACTAAAAGTCACTCTTTTTGGCACACAAATTTCAAGAAATTTAAGAGAAAAGCATACGCACACAAAGACCTGTAATCCACACAAAGACCTGTAATCCAGCAAAGAAAGCAACTAAGAACAGTAGAAATGCAAGACGTCACCTATGCAACATATTTTTCATATGACTGACTCAACATATTTGAGTCAGTAAGTTCTGGTTTTATTCAAGAGAAACTATTTACACACAAACTAAGGGTTATTGAAAACACGCAGACTGCTATCTCCTGAACATCTTAACGGCACAGCAGCCACCAGTGTTACACGTGAATGCTGACATCTGGTTTTAAACTGACATTTCCAGGAGCATTTAAATACCTTTACTTGACAGCATTTTCCTTGGGTCTTCCTACTCAACCAGTACTAAAAATTGCTCCCCCTGTATGCATGAACGGAACCAAACTTCAGGGTCAGTCTCAAATGTGACTCTATCCAGGGTCAATCTTGATTGCAAGTGTATCCACACCAAGCACTTATCAAGGCTACAGCACTTGGCATTGCAATTCATGGCAAACCAGAATCATGATGTTGACTATGTGTAAGTTTTAGGGCAGCCACACTAACATGTATCCCCCCCCCTTACACACACACTTTCAATGTACATCATGGCTTTTTAATCACGAAAATGTGCTGATCAGCAAGAACACAGCACCACTTCTAGGCTTAAAAGCCATTATGTGTAATACAGTAGACAGTAAATTTTATCTCTCTACTACTGAAGCATCAACATGCTGCTTAAAGATATCCTTTATTGTAAATGGAACAGACTGGTGAAACAAGACAAAGAACCAGAGGACCCACAGAAGAAGTTACATCTAAATGCTTACCTATTACTTACATCCAAATGCATATCTACTTCCAGGAAAGTAGGTAACACTAGACCATGGCAACAGACTTGAAAGATGACCTAAGTGGAAAGGGAGCAGTACAGTAACAGTAGGGAAACACTGTGCTAAAGATATGAAAATAGGAAAAGGACAAGTAAAACACTGAAAAATATTTAAAAAACAGTATAAAGTGGCCTTAATAAAGCATTTAAAAGAGGCCAAATTGCTGTTTGATGTATCTTAACTTTAAAAAAATGTAACACTCGGTAGGAAAAAATAGATTATGAATGGCTAGATCAGAAACAGACCTGAGAATAGTCAAATTATTTAGGTGTCTGGCCTGGGCAATGTAACACAGCCACTGATAAATGTCAGTGGGTCACAGCACACATTTCAAAAACATGCCAAACTCTTGCTCCACAGGGACCAAAGGAGATTGAGAATTCAAATCTATGGAGTCCCTAGCTTTTGCTAGCATTCAAGAAATTAAATTGAGAGAGTATATACAAAATGTATAATCCCTTTAAAACAGCATTTAATTATTACAGGTTCTAGGAAGCAGGGCTGGAAGTACTCTAACAGATGGATTACATCAAATGCTACACATGTAGTATAGATTCCAATAACAAAAGGTTCAATAACTAAGAAAATATTTTCTCCTTCATAAGAGGTATAGTTGCATTGGATACACTTTCAATACAATTGTATCATGATTATAGCAACCATCCTAATCTGTAAGAACCTAACATACACAAGCAGCACATGACGTTTCAAATGTGTAAAGTTACAAGAAATTGGGGGTACAGCAAATCATGTATAAACCAATCAAATCTGAAAAAACAACCAGAGACAGGAAAGAGAAATCTCAGGAGCAAGAGGATGAGATCTACTAAATCTAGTGCATTCTGTAGAACTACATGTTCAGAAACAGACCAGTTTATCAACTACTGTAATGCTGCTTCTGTTAAGATGTTAACCTTGCCTGTAAAATACACCTTTTTTTAAAGTTACTACATTTAAGGTAATGTTAAGAAGCCATTTTTAAAGAATTTCATGCATTTACATTTTATGAACTATTTTACCCCAAATTCTTATTTTTGTGTTACAGGGGATGGAGGGAAAGGGTTCAAATTAACTTAAAGCAAATCACTGCATATCAATAGAAAGCATCTTCCTGGTCACTAAATGCTACCAGACTTAGTTTAAACACTGTAAGTTTAATAGAAGAGCCGATTTGAGAAGGGACCTCTACATATCATCTTATCAAGTCCACCCCAGCTCAGAGCAGTGACAAGTAAGAAATGAGATCCTTCTTTGAAGTTAAGTCAGGTTGTTAGGGTCATATCCAACAGAGCTTTGAATATCTATAAGGATACCTATTTCCCAGCCTCCCTGGACACCCTCTTCCAGTATTTGCTTATCATAGCTATACAGAATTTCCCTTGTTGCAGTTTATGCCCATTACCTCCTATGCTACCAATGTGCATTTCCAAGGACAGCTTGGCTTCATCTTCTCTGTACTTTCCCATTAATTAGTTGGAGAGCAGTAACGCGGCCCTTCCAGCCTTCTCTTTAGACTGAACGTGCCCATGCCTCTCAGCTTTTCCTTCTTTATGTGCTCCAGCCCTCTAAGCTGGTGTCCATCCACTGGCCTCACTCCACCATATCAGTATATTATAACAGGGCCTCCCCAAAACTGGACTAAACACTGTAGATGTGGTCTCCCAAGTATCAAACGGTGGGAAACAATTATTTCCTTTATACTGCTGGCTAGAGTCTTGCTTAATTAAGCCCAGTATGCTCTTTGCATTCTTCCCTGCAAGAGCACATTATTCATGTTCAACTCACTGTCCACCAGGACTACCCGGAGCTGCTTTCTAACCTGCAGTGCCCAGACTGTACTATTCCCACATATTTTTTGCTTTACTTTGTCAACAAGGACTTTTAAAGTTATTCTTCATCAGTGCTTCCTCTCATTTAGTTGGTTTTGGTTTTTTAATTTTTATTTTAAACTAGCATGCAGTCTACGCTCATATACACGCAGCCCATGAAATAACTCTTCATGGATAACTGGTAACCACCACATCGAATGGCACAGCCACCTTCTCAGGGACGGACTGCACAGATCTTTCTTACTAAAGCTCTTCAGATCTTTTCACTTTACATTTGCTTGTACTTAGAAATAGGAAAAACTGACACGCCATCATTCATGAATGAACAAGAAGTTTGTAGACAGGCTATATTCTTTATCTTTAACAGTAACTAACACCAGCTAGTAGCCTCAAATGGATTTTTCATCCCCTATAAATACCAAAGTATCAGCTAGTCACCTAGTATTTTTGGCCTGGTATGGACAAGCTTCTTCGACACAACTTATGTACAGTGATTACCATTCAATGCATCTAGTAACTCAGAACAAGGAAAATAAAATTTAAGAGAGTATGCACATACTATACTACATATAGGAGGGAAACCCACGTAGACTATGACCAAGTAAACAGCCAATGAAGCTACAGTATAACAGAAGAAAAAATCTCAACATCATCAACAAAATGAGATAAAGGAAGCGGAAGAAAAGACAAAACAACCACAGCATAGTTGAAGTTCTATGCTGAGGTAAGCTGGCCAGGAAATGGGATCCAAGGCAAGAATGGATACAGCCAGCAAGGCAAGTAAGTATGACAGGTTTCCACAGGGGCACTCACTAGCTGGCTGCAAGTTACATTAATAGCTACAAGTTACTCCAGTTTCTCAAACAAGTTTTAAAAAAGAAAAGGTAGCTTTATTTTTAAACAACAAGACGCGTACTGTATTTGCTAAAGCTGCAGTTCCACAACAATAAACCACAACCAGCCTAGGACAGGACTACTAAGGTTTTGAATTCCCACTCCTCTCTCCCACTTTCTCCAGCACAACTTTTTCTCCTACTCTCCCTAGCTGTTTGCAGGTCCTAACAGCCAGTCTGTCATGGGAGCTAACATGGTAGAAAGCTGAAATACAAAAAAATAGAGCAAACTTCCGATACCTACATAGCTTCCCCCTCCTCAGTTTCATTGTCATGATTCACAGACCCAGAGTGACTCCCAAAAAAAGGAAAAGGCCAGTGTTGGTACAAGGAAGAGAGGACAACGACAACCCTAAGTTAAACTGGCTTAAATGGTCATGCCATCAGGCATACGTGCTTATTAGAATTTAACCCCACCTAAAATACACTATACAGCATTTGTTCTAAGCCAGTATTTTGTCTTTCAAGTCCAAATCTGCAACTGGAATAGAGACCTGAAGAACATAAAGTGTATTCCAAGCCTTAAAAACAAACAAACAAAAAAACTACAACAACAAAAAGTATTTAACTTTGCCAGTGGGCAGCTAATTTTGCCTAAAAAGAAAGTGATGCCTCAGTACATTGGTCCAACTCTTAGTTAACCCAACTCTTAGTTATCCTACTTGCTCAAAGGCTACACATTGTTCCCTGTCTGAATTTGCATTGCTTGGGCAATAATCAGCATTCAGAAATTAAGCTTTTAACGCTGGGGAGGCTGGGGGGAAGCACCTTATTATCTAAGAAGTTATTAGGTGCATAGCCTCTCAAAGACAAGGATTATGTCACACCCTAATCTATTCTAATTGAGGAGTAGACCAAGTTTCTAAAGTCTGTTAATAGAAAGCATGTTTTCCACCCCTTAAGTCATTCTTGTAGGTTTTCTCCAATTAACTATTAAAAAATGCTGGACTTAGTTCAGATCATAGTCTCTGCACAACATCAGTCAGACTACCTCACTATTTCTATTTGTTAATTCTTCAAATAGAAGTACACATAATAATGGCCAAACATAGCGACAACGGCAACAATTCCAAGATATACCCAACATTTGTATCTGGTAAAAAACAGCCAACCCACCTTTGCTGTGCCCTCCACTTTGTCACCTCTAAACTGCTATTATTTGGTTATTATATGTATTACAGAGAATGTCTTACCTAGCCTTTCTAGATACTACCTGGCTTCTAGTATGGCACCATCTACCAGAACAAAACCTTACCTTCAGAATAAACAAACATTGCTCAAAAATAGCACAGCCACCACCACAAGCAAAAGAAAATAAATAACCCCCACAAACCCATGCACATAGAAATACTAGCTATTAATTCAAAACATGTCTGGTAAATTCTTCTAGCTTATTAAGAATTCTTAAATGTATATAGGTTGCTATAATAATCATCAGTATGCTCAAACAAAAAGGTGAAATTATTTCAGGTATAACAGAACACTATGTCTTCTTCCCCCTTCCACACTTTTTTTTAAAAGGAAAAAAAAAAAAAAAAAAAAGATATAAAAGACACTGATACCACACCCATATATTGCAACTCTTATCACAGACTCCTAGGAGCCACAGCTACGTAGGAGATCATGCTAGCTGCTGTACAAACACAGAATAAGACTGTTCAAAGAGCAAACAACCTAAACATAAGGGACAACAGATGGATACAGACAAAAAGGAGAATACGAGGAAACAGCACCACCATAAACAACAGTTACAACTAGTTCTTTTTCTAAGCATGGTGCATCTGAGTCCGAGGGTGACAGGAAAGGTGGTGGCTTTGTTTCCTAAAGTTCGCTTATTTTGCATTACCAGGTTGCAACGGCTCTGTGTGCAACAGAGAACTTCTCCAAGCATAAGAAGCATCACAGGAGAATGAGCAAAAGTGTTTAACTGCCCTTGATGTCACTTTCTAAACAGCACTTAAAATCTCATTAACAACAGCAACACAAAAGACAGATAATATCCTTCACAGCTAAACCCCAACTTTAATTAAAGGCAAGTAATGTTACTTCTACAACCATAAAAATGTGATGCAAAGAGACCAGAGTCAAAGCAGAAGACGAGCAAACACCTTGTTCAGGATTCTGAATCCGCATCAGCGGAGCAGGATTGTTTTTACCACAATCATAAGGAAAATGGTTATCACAAGATACAGAGATCAAAGGTACGGTATGAGATACAGTCACATGATTTATTAAAACATCTAAATAATGAACACTTAATTGTCTATTAACAATTAAGAGATAACTTTCCACATAGAAGAAACCTGCAGTCTGTCAGAAGAGTAGTGTGCTGTGTCTAAAGTAAAGGCTAGATTACAGGCTTGAACTAAAGATCTCATGACAATGCTGTCCACAAGTGACAGCACGGAGAGTTTTCATTCTGGGGAGGAAGGACTGCCTTTGCGATAGTAGCCTGAGCTAAAGGTCAGACATCCACAGAGAGAAGTCACAAGCACACACTGAGATTTAGCTGGTATAGAAGGCAGCAAGTCCAGAAGAGAAAGACTTGAAGGTCATCCATACAGAGATGATAGCTGAGTTTATGAATGAGATTAACAAAATAACTTTTAGAGAATTTGATGTCATACTAGGTGTAAATGTCAAATTGGAAAGGTCTTACAGGGATCTAAAGAAAAGGAACTCCAGAAAGAAGTAAGGTTTTCACCAAGGTTAAACTCTGAAGGAGAGAAAAACAACAAAAAAGGATACCTCAGTGGGCTTTTGTTTAAAGTTCAGTATGGTTATACTGCACAGAAGAGCCTAAAGGAACAGAAGATGCCAATATGCTTCCAACAGAAGTCTACAGGAGGAAGGCAAATAGGTCCACGTTTCTTGAGCTGCAAGAAGCCTAAATCAGAAAATCATGCACATAGTTATTCTATGGGTTATGCCCAACTCTACCATCTTCTTCCAATGCCATCTTCCACAACATAATAGTCGAGGAATCTCCATGGCGGAACCAATATGAACTCTTCCATAGCGCCACTGTGCCCTCCCTAATACCACTTTCTTGGCCATCCCCCCATGAGTTAGATTGGCAAGCGATGGTGCAAGTACCCAAGCAGTTGTTGTCCTGTCAGTTAACAGAGTGCGTGACCAAGCGCACATCGCTACTTTGCACAAACTATCAAACAGGGAAAAAGTTGGAATTAAGTTGACACCCTGCTTAGCATGTGTCAGTAAGTGTTAAAACTAACGAGCAGGGACTATGCCTCGATAAGACTTTTGTCCAGCTCTAGGTACACAAATTTAGGTATTACAGCTTTTCAGAAGTTAGTGATACAAACTGAAAGATTCTTATAGTCTTGTGAGAGTTAAGGAAAAAAGCTTATGAACCTTAATGTACAGGTAAGTACAGAGCGCCTAATATATTTTAGGTAAAGCAGTAACATATTAGTGTTGAGTATTTGAGAGACCTAAAACTATCCTTTCTGCACCACAGCAACGCATGATTAAGTAGTCTCATTTCAGACAAACTCAAACAAAAAACAATTACAATCCTCTTGTGCTACTGACACTCAGTATGGCTAGGGAGAGTACTGGTAATGCTAGAGTACGTTTCAAACCATTCCTGCAGCTACTCTGTTTGGAACACTGAACACTTGCTTCTGCACCCCTGCCTCAGTGATGAATCCCCATCACCTCCATCTGATTATTCTCCAGTAGCTGGTGGTGGAAAGGGCAGACAAGAAAGCTATGGTGAAGGCAGCTTCAAAAAAGCTTGGGAAACACAAAGATGGAGTGCCTCAGCACAAGGATGGATTTATGAAGCAGAAAAACCATTCAAACATAGAGCAGTTTGAAGAATACACTGGTGCTGGATGCTCTTAGTTGACCACAAAACTGAATAATCTCTGTTAATTTTTTTATGTTGGACCAGGAAAATCTGAATTTGTTGTCTGCATTATAACCACTGATTGAAGTAATTTTGTTCTGATAGCGAACTGGAATAAGAAAACAACTTTAATCATTAACACGTCCAATCCATGAGATACTTCAGGTGAAGGCATAAGAATCCCTAGGTAGACAGCTATGATCTAACCTGTCTATAAAGGACAGTCGCTGATCCCATCTAAGGCAACTGTTGATATTCTCATCCATACAGACATGTAATCAAATTGTGTGTGAACCCTGCTGAACTCCAGTGACACAGAGTTTCACAGAATAACTATGATTTTTGTCTTAAAGTTGGTAATTTCTGGAAGTTCACAGAAGACAAAAAGCCTTAAATTGCCAAAATAATTTAAGTATAATTAAGTGGTGTTGAAATCATAGAATCATTTAGGTTTGAAAAGACCTTTAAGATCATTGATTCCAACCGTTAACCCAGTACTGCCAAGTCCATCACTAAACCATGTCCCTCAGCACCACATCTATATGTCTTTTAAATACCCCCAGGGATGGTGACTCCACCACTTCCCTGGGCAGCCTGTTCCAGTGCTTGACAACCCTTTCTGTGAAAAAAATTTTCATAACGTCCGACCTAAACCTCCCTTGGCGCAACCTGAGGCTGTTTCCTCTCATCCTATCACTCTTTACTTGGGAGAAGAGAATGACCCCCACTTCTCTACAACCTTCTTTCAAGTAGTTGCAGAGAGCAATAAGGTCTCCCCTGAGCCTCCTTTTCTGCAGGCTCAACAACCCCAGTTCCCTCAGCTGCTCCTCATGGGACTTGTGCTCTAGACCCTTCACCAGCTTCACTACCCTTCTCTGGGCATGCTCCAGCACCTCAATGTCCTTCTTGTAGTGAGAAACCCAGAAGTGAGCCCAGTCTTTGAGGTGTGGCCTCACCACTGCTGAGTTCAGGCCGCTACAATCACTTCCCTAGTCCTGCTGGCCACTCTAGTGTTGCTACAAGCCAGGATGCTACTGGCCTTCTTGGCCACCTGTGCATGCTGCCAGCTTATATTCAGCCAAGCCAATCAGAGCAGCATTGAGTGGCGGTCTGCCATCTCAGTGGGGGTAAGGGGTGAAGATCCACACAGCAGCAACAACAGAAGGCTAGTTGATGCAGTAGAAACCACAGAAGCACCTGAGAACAGTCCCATAGGAACTGGGGCTTCCCCCCTCAAAAAGGGTGCAAGATCAATAGCCCAGCTGAAGGGCATCTACACCAATACATGCAGCAGCGGCAACAAACAGGATGAGACGGAAGCCACTGTGGAAAACTATGATATAAAATCAATACAAAATGTTAACTGAAGAGAACATACCACGCAACTGCATTCCAGAAGTCTCACAGTGCTCCCTTCTACCTGAAATTTCTCTTAGAGGCAAAAAACACTGACAAATCTTGGTCCAAAATGAAGAATTTTAATACTAGCATCTAAGCTGAGATCATTCATATACCAAGTTAGCATTTATTGCCAGCCATATTTGTCAGCAGCATGTAGAGTAGGCTACAAGTATAGAAAAGCTAAATTTCCTCTGAACTCTAATCTTTCAAACCCAATTATCCTCCTGAAGCATTCATCTAGTAAAATTCACCTCAAAACCGAAATGAAAGCTACTGTAACAATGAAGACTGGTCACGATGCTGCTGGACAGAAAAAAAAAGAAAGCAAGCCAGCAAAAATCTGAAAGATGTTGTACCAATTTTTATCCCACAACGTTCCATACACTTGAACAAGCTCTGCAGAAGACAAAGAAACTTGCTTTCACTTTTTCACTGGCATTTGTACATTCTTGCTGATGCAAATCCCTCTTAGCATATGATTCCAGGGTAAGCAAGAGTAGAATGCAATCACATATTTGGGGTCAAAGAGGATTAGTAACAATAACATAAAACAAATCTATTACTCTAATTAAGACAGTCTTTTATTAAAACAAGTTACTTAGTTTAGCTACCTAATCATGTCCAATCATCACCTCTATTTCACAAATTGTGGCGGAGGAGTTTGGTTCTTGGAGTTGACCTTGCAGCAGTGAGCACGGAACACATTCTCTCATGCAACAGCATGGTCTATCACATGCCATAAGATATACTTTTAACCTCCAGTCATGTGCTAGCGAAAAGGCTGTACCACCACCACAGCTGGAAGAGGACAATGTGCCATCTACTAGGATGCTTTTGTGCAAGACGCTAGTGTAATTCACAAACCAGCTGGCAACTGCTTATTGAGGTTTAGTGAATCTTAGCTATACAGCTGTTCTTGGCAGTATTCTCATCTTTTCATAGGCAGTCACACAAAGCTGTAATAATTTTTTGCAAACGAGTGCCAGTACACAGCATCCTTTTTCACTCCCTTCCAACACAACAGCCTCCATCCTTCCAAAGCATTATCTGCCTTCAAGTAACTTTTTCAACATGAAGAAGCACCAGGAAAAGCTGAACAACTGTTAAGACTGGAATGAATAATGAATCAGAAGTGAGATTAGATGGTATCGCCTTTCATCTGAGCCGTGTTAAGAGTTAAAAAATTACAACTCAAATTTTAAAATTACAACAGTAAGGCAGGGTTTAGAACAGGCCACTCTGCTAATGATAACAGGGCATACAAACTCTCAGTGGTCTTTCATGAGGCTGGCAACTTTAGAGGCTTTGAATAAATCCAAATCAGATGTCTTCTTCCTAAGTAGTGAGGTTCTGCAGAGAACCATTTCTTCTTTGCATATGTAAGCCACCAAAAAGTGACAAAGAAAGTTGCAAGCTACGCAAATCTGGGAAATCTACTAAGTAGAAAGGCAAGGGGGAAAAAAAAATAATTTAAAAAAAAAAATCAGGACACAAGTGGTAGGGAAGCCTACAACACCCGAATCCCGCCGGCAGCCAGGCGAAGACTCCAGAGCACAAGCCAGGCGCTGCCTTTTTGTTTTGTTCTCGGGCAGCACGTTCGGCACCGAGCGGCGGGGCCGCGCCGCTCTCCCCGGCGGCCTCTAGTGGCCGCGGCCCCCGGGGCCGCATCCCAACTCCTGCGCTCCCCACCTCTCCCG
>VZZY01019975.1:0-13614 GCA_013400335.1 Eurystomus gularis | reverse complement strand
ATAATGGAAGCTCTCCCCCAGGGGACAGGGAGAGCGCACGTATCCCAGAGCGGGCGCCTCCCCGCAGCCTGCCCCGCCGAGCAGCGCCGCCTCGCCGCCCTGGCCCTGGGACGCCCTCTGGTCCCCACCCGCTGCGGGGGAGGGCGCCATGTCAGCCGCCGACATGGCTCCTGGAGGAGCTGCTGGTGGTGGTGGTGGTGGTGGTAACAGTGGTGGCGTCCTCCATTTTGTCGGAAGCTGCTGCGGGGAGCTTGGGACCAATTCGAACCAACGTGAGGTGCAGCAGGGCGTCCATAGGAAGCGCCTCTGCCCGGCTCCCCGCAGGAAGAGGGGCCGGGTGCCCTCGGCAGTGCCGCGGGGTGGGGAGGAGCGCTCCGGGCAGCGACGGCGGCCAGGCGCCGGGAGCCAACATTCCGCCCGCCCTCCGCCAAAATGGAGGATGCGCACTTCCCTTGCGCGGCTTCTTCCCCCGCTGGCCATGGCACTCACGCCCGCGCCTTCGAGGACCTGGAGAGCGCAGCCTCCAGTCTTGCGCGCTGCTCCCGCTCTGCCCCATTTACTCCTCCTCCTCTGCCCAGAAGAGGGAGAGAGAGAGAGCAAATGCCCGCCCAGCCTCCTCTAGCCAGTCCCCATTCGTGTCAACCACGCGGAGCAGTGTCCCTGGAGAGAGCCTCCTGCAGCGCCGGGAGCCGGGCCCAAGCCGCTGGCGCCATTTTCCAGCCCGGGAGCCCCGCGGCCTCGGCCTGTGGGCGTGCACGGCACCTTGCTCCGGGCAGTGCAGAGGTCGCTTAAGGACCGGCGCCTTCCACTACCACCCTTCATCTGCATGGTTAATAATTTTCATCTGTAGGAGAGCCCAGAAACTTTGTATCTTCTGTTGTCACAACAATAGATCTAATTGCTTTCTAATGGTCCCACCCGGAGACACAGGCTTCAGTCAACAACTCAAGCTAAAAGCTTCTCCAACATTGTTACTGTGTGTTCTTGATGGGAGTTAATGAGTTGTTTTCACTCCATCTTAGCTGCGTGATGAAGCTTGGAAGGGCTACTTGGTGTGTGGGGAGAGAGTCGCCCAAGGGCTGGTGGCAGCTTGTACCACCATTGCTCACACCTGAAAGAAGTGAGCTGATGGCCAAAGAGCTGTAACACAACCCTGCCAAGGAGGAAAGTGCCATGGACAAGAATCACCACCTGTTTTGAAGGTCTCCTCAAAGTTGTCCTGTAAATTCATGAACTTTGTTCTCCAGCATCACACTGTCCAGCTAATTCTGTTCATAATAACCAAACAGCTGTTGACATTTCAACATTGAGTCTCATATGCTCCATCAGGTCAGCTGGCTTCTGACCCTTCGACATTACTAGCCTTGAAAGTCTTCTAGGTTGATAAAAGTCAAAGCTATGTAAAGTCATCCTCCACACGTATTTTCCAACCTTCCTAGTAGACATCAGGAAGACGTCTTTTGTGTTACAACAGTGCTTATTCATGAACGTTTTAAGTTCTGATGAAGTTCAGAAGGAAATTCAAAAGGACTTAAGCACTTGTTTTTGAGAGCTTTGATGCATCCAGAGATGGATGGCAGCAGCTGAGTGGTCTTCTAATTTAGAACACGATAAGTGAAACTTACCACTCTTATTAGTCATTAAATAAGCAAAGAGCACCTTCCTCTTACCACTGCCCTAGCAATAGACATTACCTAACAGTGTTGTCTAGGACTTCTATGTAGCAATAGACCATTTCCATTAATGTTTTAGATTGTACGGTTCAAACAGAAATTTTAATGGTTTTGCTTGCAATTTTGGAACTGTACTGAAATGTATTTTTATATAAAAGCCTTTAACTTAAGCCTGTAACTTGTCCCCCTATAGACATGTAACCCTATTTTTTAATTCATATGTTCAAATGTAGACAAAAATAATGAAATATATTTTTCTGTTCTTTTTTCAACTGACATCAAGAGAAAGGAGGAAAATGTTCAGACACCTATGTAGATTCTTCTTCATCTGTAAAACCATTTATAATTCAGATTATTTTAAAGAATAATCAAGAGTTATTTTTTTAATGGTTTGAAAGAGTTAGCCTTAGCTCAAACACTAAGCAGTAAAACCTCGTCATGAACAGCAGAGATCTGAAATGGTGGTATTTGTAGGCTGCACACCACTGCTTTCATCGACAGGCCTGATGTCAGCAACTTCACTAAAAAGTGTCAAATGTATTGACTGGCAGTAGATAAATCCAACAAAGCTGAACCAACCATATGCTCGATGACTTACAAGAAGAGTGATATCATTCTATCTGTCATGGAGTAAAATTGTCTCAAAAGCAGTCAACTGTCTTTGAACTGAAGGAGTTATCTGGTATATTTTAAAGAGTTTACATTTGAACAGGAATCTTAAGAACACTACTAAGCCAACCTTCAAGTGATGCATAGTATATTGTAGAAACAGAGTTAACATAGTTTGAAGCTACCTCCTGCTACCAGCAATATTTATCTATGATAAAGAAGAGTGGCATTTGTTCTAGAATTAGAAGGAAACATGTTCCTTTGACAGAAGGGCTTCTTCAGCCTAAACACTGTTTAGATTTACATCCATCTAGTTGTCTGGGTGTCTACAACAGAGTTCTGAGGAATGAAGAGGGAATACTTGATCAGGATATCTTTCCATTATTTTATATCTGTAATGCTTGGAAAGTAGAGGTTCATGAGACCCTTTAAAACACAGTTTATTACAACTGATTTGAAGATTGGCTTGGAAAAAAATTGGGTTTGGAATGCAGATAGAACTTAAGTTTATAGAAATGTCTGTGTGTTTGCGCCACCTGTGGAAGTGAAAATGCAGTGTAATTCTTTGTAAGAGTATGTGACCCCAAAATTTCCTTTGATGTCATTGTTGGCTTCTACACTGCCCCAGCCCACAAACCTTGTAATCTCTGCCTTACACAGTTTTATTTACCCTGTTTATGTTATTATTCTCTCTGCTTTCTTCCCCTACCATTTCTGCCAATATTTCTCTTTCTTTTCTGTCCTTAATCTCACTTCTTTTGTCATTTTAGCCTCAATTCCACTTGGCCATCACGAAGAAGAAATATGTGGACAAACTGTACTAGTTGATGGAACATGTTGTGTTTTCATGGTCATGACATAATGGAATTTTGGTCTGCTAGCTCGTTGCCCAACACAACTTCAAGAAATTGTAGTGGAAGGAAGAATATTAAAAAAAGAACACCACTAACAAAAAAAACCCAAAACACAAATTAGAATCTTCAAATATCTATGACCAGTTACACCTTGATCATTTCATTTTCACTATATAACATAACTATATAAAATGGGGTTCTGGCTTTCAAATTTCATTAGGCATTACAGCTATTCTTTATAGACTAAAGCTCTTAATGAAAAGATACCATACGTGTGTATATGTTTGTACTGTACGTAACAGAACCCATACTATTAAAAAAATTGAAAAAATTGCTTTCTACAAAACATTACCTGTGGTTTTCATTATGGTTGTTGAACTACATATACTTTTCATAATATTTGTAAACAAATAAATAAGTATATATAAATAAATTGCATTCAGCTGTTTAATTTGCAGCTTATTTAACCAAAAGTGATCTTTCAAAAGGTCAAATAATGAGACAATACACACTATCCTATAAGATTACTATTCATTGCATGATATGTCATCGAAGGTCTTTTATGCCACATCCCATAATTCAGTTTTGAAAAAGTAAAGAAAAACTTCTGTTGGTACCCTCTCCACAGAAGACATTCCAATACAGTGAAGACTCAATAAAGTGTTATTCTGAAATCACTTGTAGTGAGTTTACAATAATCAACATAATTTTTACTTGCAAAGTATTTTTATTAGTTTCTAAACATTTGAGGGTTTTAGTTGGATAAATTTCTTGTCTTTATGGAGAAGAAATAACAGTGCAAAACAGAATATAGGACCTTAAGACTGGAAGAGACTTCCTAGGTTGCTGAGTCCAGTTTCTTGCTATTACAGGAAACTGTGTCATATAATCCCTTCCAGAAACTCCATCTTAATGGTAGTTTGATATGTTTACCCCCTACTCCTGTTGCAAATCTGTTCCAGGACTTCATTGTTTTGGTGGTTAGAAACCTTCTTCTAATTTCCAGACTAAATTTGTTCAAGAATCCATTTGCTTTTGTGCCAGTATTCGTACTTTGGCTTAAATAGCTCTTCTCCCTCCCTGGTGTTTACCCCTGATATATTTATAGACAGTAATCATATTCCCTCTCAGCCTTCCTTTTGCTAGACTAAACAAAGATCTTGTAGTCTCTTCTTGCTCAATAGATCTTCCTGACACTGGTCATTCTACTAGCCATTATTGTCACCTGTCCCAGTCTGAACTCATCTGTCTTGAATGTGAGTTCAAATTCCTATAATACTCCATTTTAAATTAAATTATTACATAGTACAGTACATTAATATTTCCATAGTTCCATGAAATATTGCAGTCTTGGGTGTGCAGTTGCCTTTTTGCACATCTACATTAGATAATCACCATCTATTCTAGTAGTACCTGTGTTCTTTTCTATACCACTCATTTACTGGGAAAGTTCTCCGTTAACAGCAAAATTTGTATTAGCCTCCAAGTGCATGACCTTGCATTTTGTATTACAGCAGTTTGTTTTGTTTCCATTAGTTCAATCATCAAGGTCATTCATTGTTTTTCCATATGACACCCCACTGCAGCTGTGTTGATGATGCCGCCTAGTTTTGTGAAACCAGCCAATGCAATAAGCTTATTTTCTCTTATTTGCCAAACAATAAGATCAATCCCAAGAATAATTCCCAGAGAAATCTGCTGGCAGACACTCTCCAATTTGACACTCTCCTGTTTGCTACTACCTGCTGCCACTTCCCTCATTCTGTGCTGGAAAACATAATCTTGTCTCTGTGCTTCGTAATGAGTAGCAAAGCTTTTTTGCTAGGGAGCCCCCCTTTCCCTGAAAGTGCTCTACTTAGTCTCCTTTATACTCTTTGTGCACTGTGTTAGCACCTGCCCCTGGAAGAAAGAGCAAATCATTTCCATTTCAAACTCCTGACCTACTCAGTCCGGTTGATGTGATTAACTAGGTCCCTCAGTTTATCAAAATTTGCCTTATGAAATCAAGAGACTTAGATATGGACCTGCTTTTGTTTCCTTTCCAGTTTATACCAAATCACCTCTGGGATAATTTTGTACAACTAGCTTTTCTATACTGTCCTCAAACTGCAAGTCCAAGTCTAAAATAGCATCATTTCATGTTGGTTTAGTGACACTTTCCTGAGAAAAGCTGTCAGCTATGACATTCAGCTATATTCGGGGCTCTGCCACCATTAGTAACATTTGTTGTCCAACCTACTAAACCAACCAAGGAAAAAAAAAAGCTAATAGATTTTTGCCACCTTAGTGAGTTGAAGTGACTTATGTGTCAGACAGGTACTAAAGCCCCCCCCAAAGACAGCACTGAAGATCATGCAGCTTGAAGGAGGATGGAATGACTCCATTTCAGCAGGAGGGAGTTGTGGCAGGAACCTAGCTTCACATCTTACCATCACCTATTTTTGGAGCAGCTTCTGTGTATGTATTCATGTATATGAAGAATATTCCTTATTCCTTCTAAATCCAATTTCTTTCTAGGTTTTCATTAGTGGATCTCAAAACCTATTTGATCACAAATACTAGCCAAGTACTAGATTTGTTAAATCAAGGTTTTCCTAGTCTCCTCCTAAAGAAGATCTTTCTACTTACTGATTGAAGATCTCCTCCTGTTGATTCTCTAAGAACAGTGTTGAAAGAAAGGGCTTCAGTGTACAGGAACCTTCAACTCTGTTTCTTTCCATTATATCTGGCATATGATATTCCTTTATTTTCCTGGTACTTCTTATACTGAGGAGCTTGAATAAGATCTGGCTCCATGAGGTTTAACGTGCGGTTTCGTCACAGGCAAGTTGCTGCACGATAAAGCTGCTGCCACAAGTAGCAATCCTGTCCTCTCCTCAATAACTGGCTATAAATTTCTGTCACCTTTGTATGCTGACATGAGCATTCATGCGGCTAAAATTTAGCCAGTTTTCAGTTGGACCAACACATTGATCTTGGTGCATGTGTGATCAGACGAGTGATAGTGCCAGGTAAGGGAGGGCAGTGGGAAGCACAGGGTATCAATGCATATCCCATTTGTGAAACTGCACTGCTAGCCTGCATAAAGCAAAGTAGTGATGCATATATGAAAATGAATGAGTAGTTTTTGACTGGTGATCTGGCCTCTACTTTATCTCAGTGAGATCCACAATGTATTTTTTAATTGGTTATGAGCATTGTTTAAAGCCTGCAAAATACAATATTGTGAAGTGAATTCTATTTCATAAGGCTTAAAATTGGTCAGCTTTTAAAACATTCTCTAAGGTGTCTCTTGTAGGAAATTTACTTCTTAAAATCAAGCTATTAAAAATCATAATAAAATTCTCTTACTGCAAATCACTGTGATGATAGTTTTGACAATATTTTGACACATACTCCATAGACAAAAACTGGAAAAAATGCTAATTTTTTGCAAACCTTTTCATTTTCAAAGCAAAACCATTTTTCTTTGAAGTTTCTAAGCCTGTTCTACCAATGAACAAAGCTGCTTTTTCAGGTAACTTGTCCTTTCCTGTTGGATGAGGACTGTGCCATGGTCATCGGTACCTTCAGACTGGATAAATGCATTGCTGTTTTCAATGCTAAAAGGCCATTTGGAAAAAAATAGAGCAGGACCACAGTGAGGAAATTTACTACAGGATCTTTCCACCAAGACTTCATTGAACTGTAAGGTAGATGGGAGAATACACTGAACAGCACATTCCCTCCTTTGCCATGACCCTTGCAAATGGAAGGATCCAACCCTACTTTCCATGAAGACAAGATTGTGTGATGAGACTCTCATAAGACACCTTACAGACCTTACTGTTTCTTCCTTTACAGTGACTGCAAAATGAGACTTTTCACTTGTGTCCAGAAAACTAAAATTCTTGTTCTTTAAACATCTGTCATTATATTGCAGCCTCTTTCCCACATACCCCAATTTCTTCTTCCTTCTTTACTGCGTTAACTAGTGCTTGATCCTCAAGTTCAGTCTCCTCGCTGATGCATCCCCTCCCCCAGTTCTGAATCTGTTGTGGTCTTCTCTTCTGTGGTCCTCCAAAGGTCCATTATTCCTTTTTAACTTTTGTGTGTCTCTGAAGGTACCTTCCTTTTAGTCTCTTACTCTAAAACGATAGTCTTCTTTCACAAATATTTCTTCATTTTGTTCTAAACCATTCTTATGCTCTCCATTATAAATATGTATGTTATACAAGAAAAACTAATTGAAACAATAGCAAGTTAGCAAACTCAAATGCTTACAGGCTAGGAACATTCCCTACATCTCCTTGAAATTTCAATTCAGTTCTAAGAAACCAAGTTGTGAAAATCACAGTTTGTGCTGGGTCAGACTCAAAAATCCTTACGCTATGATCCTGCCTTCGGAGCTGCTCCTGTGCATTCCACTCCTTGAACTAGTTATTAATTGGCAATGCACATTTGAGTGTATGCATGTTATATTCCCAAATTGCACTGATACTCCCTTTTCATATCACCTCTGTCTCACCATATAAGGTGAATGACATTCGTGAATACCCTTCAACATTTTGTTTTATCCCCATGTTAGGGCATTAAATTAATGCTCTTTTTAAGAAACACTATTTTATGCCCTAAATAATTTTCTTTGGGATGGTGTAATCCTGGATGTATGCATATTCTAGGGCACAAGAGCCTGGAGGGCAAGTACAGCCCTGCAGAGAGGGATCTGGGGGTTTTTGGTAGATGCTAAGCTCAGTATGAGTTAATAATGTGCCCTGGCAGCCAGAAGGACCAGCCACATCCGGGGGTGTGTTAGGCCCAGTACAGCTAACTAGTCAAAAGAAGTGATTGTCCCACGATACTCAGCATTGGTGTGGCTTCACCCTAAGTAATGTGTGTAGTTTTGGGCTCCACAACATAAGAAGGATATAAAAGTATTAGAATGTGTCCAAAGGATGGCAACAAAGATGGTGAAGGGTCTAGAGGGCATGACTTATGAGGAGTGGCTGAGGATACTAGGTTTGTTCAGCTTAGAGAAGACTAAAGGGTGACCTAATTGCTGTCTACAACTTCCTCATGAGAGGGAGCAGAGATGGATGTACTGACCTCTTCTCTCTGGTGTCCAGAGAATTCAGATTGGATATTAGGAAAAAATTATTCACTGAATGTGCGTTCAAGCACTAGAACCACTTCCCTAGGGAAGTGCTGATGGCCCCAGGCCTGTCAATGTTTAAGAAGTGTTTGGACAACAGACTTAGATATATGGTTTAACTTTTAGGTTGCCCTGTGTGGAGTCAGGAGTTGGATTCGATGATCCTCATGGGTCCCTTCCAACTCAGGATATTCTCTGATTCTTCTGACACCTGTCATTGGCAGATGACAGCTTCACAAACATTAGTCCATTTATACCCATTTTATATACAGACATCTAAGGTAAAATTATATTAGTGTCAAAAATATGCATTGTTTTGGATGACTACATTTGTCAAATATATAACATTTATTTTTATACTTCATTTGGCAATCCTATTTGACATCACTTCACTTGAAGTTGAGAAGTGTCCAGAGCATGAGGCTGGGTACCCAGAAAGTAAAAAATACGTATCTCTCATTGCCTAGCCCAAATCTGAATTAAATGAGTTTCAGCCATATGCAGGGTTCATTAAATCATACAAGGAGAGAATCCAGTTGTTCAGGAGACACTCTTCTGTCCACAACACACAACCAACTTTTCCTTCTTGAAATCTGCCTTAGTTACAGCACTGTGTAGCTTTTGTACTAGACGAGGAAAGGGTCATACAACCAACAGGCTACTTTATCACTTCATACTCAGAACACTAGGTATCCTCTGTACTGAAGAGAGGAACGGACTATGGTAAAAATAGTATGTGATCTCATAAATAAAAGACTATAACATAGTACATATATTCTAGAAGTTTAAATTCAGTTTTCACAAGCAGCTTGAGTTCCAGTGCTCTCTTTAAATGTTTTCGTTTCTGTAATCTTAACACTCTCCAAATTACTTTTAGGAGATAACTTCCTAAAAGGAAACCTAGAAAAACAGCCATCAGAAATTCTATCTTGTTGAAGCAGATTTGCATCCCTGGGGTCCTCTGGAAAGATCAAAACTCAGGAGTTTATAGAATAAGTCCTGGTGACATCAGCCAATAACAAATAAGGCAGGAGAAAACTATCACCTGTGAATTCTGTGCAGCTCAATGATTAGGGAGATAGAAACTAATATTTTATGTTATCTCTTTACCAGCTAACTCAGGAATCCTGGATCTTAATCTGCATTCAAAAGGACCTTGCATTCCCTTTTCTTCTCCATCGCTACCTGCCCTGCAGCCTATGTCTCCGTCTTCCATTTTCTAACATATATCCTAACTTCCAGTCTGAAGATGCACATCCTGGCACGTCCAAGCCTTATATCCTACTGCCCCATCCCTTTGAAACCTTATTCCAGCTCCCATCCTTTCCTTATCTCAGTAATCATTCAATCCCCTCAAGTATATCTCCTCACATTTCCATATTCCAGCACTGCTTCCCTGCTCGCTTGCAGTTCCTGGCATTATATCAAGCTGTTCAGGAACGATTACGGAGTTTGCACTTCAGACTAGAGCATATCAGTATGGATGGAATCTATGAATTTATCAGTCACAAGCTAACTTGTGTAAACAGAATTTTCAGGCTTACAGGAACATGAAAACATAAAAGCAGCCCAGCCAGAGGTCTGTTTAGGCCAGGATCCCATCTCTCACAGTGGGTAATAGTGGACATCTAGAGAACAGCAGAAGGCAGCAATAGAGTGATGCCTCCTGTCCTGGTTTGAGTTAGAACCGAACTAATTCTGTTCAGTGATTTACTTTTTCAGCTGAGTCTCTTCTAAGTCACTACATATTCTGAAGATAACAGGATGTTTTCGCAGACAGTGTCTGCTTCTATCAGTGATAACACTTGATGTTTAGAGTTACTACCAAGGACTGGTATGCAGACCAAGGTCACTGCTAAATCTCGTGTACCACGTTGTGGGGTGCAAAAGTAAGAAGTGGCACCTGCAGGGAGGAGCGGCCAGGACAGGTGACCCTAAGCTGACCAGCAAGGTATTCCATCTCATATAGGTCACATTCAATATAAGATGAGGGATCACAAGGGTCTCTCTTCCTCTTCCTTGCCGTCTTTTTCTTCTTCAATGGCTGACGTCCGAGGAGGACTCCATCTATTCTGCCTTCGGTCCCAATTCATATGTTCCTGAACTCAGTTCTAGAATCCAGCTCCTGCCCTTGGTTCCAGTCTGCTTCTGAGTCACAGCCCCAGTGGTGACGGTGATATAATTGCCATCGGGGGCAGGGGAGGGTAGGGAAGGGGTGGGGGGTCCCTGGGTTCGATACTGGTTTTGTATATATTGGTACATATTCCATTTTATTATTATTATATTCATTAAAGCTGGTTTTGGTTTTTTTTCTATTCTGTGTCTCTCTCATTTCCTTTCTCTCCCATTTGGGAGGGGGGCCAACAGCAATCCATAAGTCTCTCTCCTTTATTCTCTTTCTCTTCCCCTTTTAGTGGGGCAAAGAGGGGCTAAGAGAGAGCGTCTGTTATAGGTCTAGTGGACTGACCCTAAACCCTGACACCTCCCCAAATATCCTCTCAGCCAACAGCTTATAACTCTTGCAAATGTAGGTTAGTGGATAGAAATCATGAAGGAGACAGGTGGGAATCAACAGGTTGCATTATTACCATGGATCGTAGCTGATAAATACATAGGTTTCAAAGTGTCTTCTGGAACAGGAGATACTTTTTTATTTTTATGGGCTCTGCCCCATGGCTTTTGGATAATATAGTTACCCATGTACCACATTTTAAAGATTCAGGATTTCAAGATACCTAACATAAACCATATTGTCAAAACAACCCCAAACAACTCCCAGTCATTGTTCTGCTTGAGAACAGATGGCCCGCTGAGATAGCTGACTTGTTTCTCTACTCAGATAGAAGTGACATACCAGTTAATTGCTAGACAAGGAAGAGGTAGAACTTTGATGTCACATGTGAGAGACAAAGCTTACAACCAGATAACCTGCAGGAGAAAGCTTAATCCGAACTTAAAATAGAAATCCCTTTACAACAAAGCCAAATGTCATAAATTTTAACTCTCTTCAATTTATAGACCTTTAATATAATTGGAAAGTGTCAACAGATACATTTTACTGATTGAAAAAATCAGAGTATTTGACTGTATTTCTAGTTATGTTGGTAAAACAGAACTAGAAGTATGGAACAACAGTAAAACAATGAAGACACCTGTGGGGAAAGGCTGGAAACTTTGCTCTACAAAGCCACTTTTCAACACACACAATTAAAATGCCTAGAGATAATTACTAGAAAATCCCCATTATTAATTGCTCTCCATCGGCAGACAACTAGGGAATCAGAGAGTGGGAATTCATGTAATTATTTAATTCATGCAATCCAGGAATGAGAAAGAAAGGAGTATCAGAGTTTTGTTACACTATACCTGATGGGTCAGCGGTAATAGCAGCAAAACATAATGGCCAAATTTAGAGAAATTCTTACTTGTTACTTCTGTGGGGACCCAAAAGTAAGAGATGAGAAGCCACTCTTCATTGTATACAGGAGTAGCACATAACACAAGATGATCCAGCAAGACATTTAGAAAATCTAATTGGGGGTCTTTCTTGTTTTCTGACTATAAGACAGTTAACAAATACAGTTGATCTCTAAGAGCATGTCACTCACATAGAATGACATAATCATTTAATAAGAGAGTGCAAGGAAGAAATAGGCATTTTAATATTTCTACATGCAAGCTCATCAGTTGGGAAGAAATGTTACCAAATCCAAGAGCCCAGGTGCTCTATCCTGGCCAGTGCTAACTGGGTCACAGTGAAATACGATCCTTCAGCACTGTCTTGTAGGCAAGAGGACCATTATAATCCTTAAATATATTAAGAACAAAATATTAAGAGGTTGTAGGGAAGTTATATTACAACAGTACTTAGCAAAGTTGTGGACCAGTACTGAAGTATGTAGTGCAAAACATGAAAAAATAGACAAAACAGAAGATAAAATTATGGAGAATAACTAAGAAAGTGAAAAAATGGACTCACAATGAGGTTTTTGTCTCACAGAACTGCACTACTCTGTAGATGGTACACTATTTCTGCATGTGCTTTTCTCTCACCATTAACTCTTTAGGGTAGTCTTGATGCTTACTTATTCTAAATGCCCAAGTTTTGGATGTCTGAAGAAAGCAAAGCAAATCTGTAGTGAGAGAGAGACACCATTGTACTCAGAAGCTCAGATGACTAGCTTTGTGCAAATTCTAATTTTACTTAAGATTTCTCCTATGGGAAACCTGTATTTGTTAGTACTAGAGCTAGAGTTTATTGCCTAGATGTTGAAGTCAGACATAACAGAAAAAAATAGAACAAAAGAAAGGCACAGGCTGTACTGGAACTACTTATCAAGCTTTGGTATGGATTCTTCATCACTACAAATGTTTTAATCACTGTTTGTTTTGTTTTTCCTAAAAGTTGTAATATAACTTGTGTAGAAATTAATTCTGAGAAAGTCTTTTGTTCTATGTTGACTAGGCAGCTAAGAGTCTATTTTAGAATCAATTAGGAGAGGAGACACAACAGCCCTTCCTGCCTTTCTGATCAGTGAAGCCATCCTGGGTATCCTTTTGTCAATAATAGGGCCCAGGTAGTTTAACTAGACTCAAGAATTAGGCAGAAAAATGGAAAAATGTCCTGTGAGACTGAAACTTCCTGTGGTCTAATCAGTTTGTCAGACTGATTAATTTAATTTTACTGTTTATTTAGGTATGATTATACATAAGTAGATGGCACATCAAGGAACTGGAGAGAAAGACATTCAGAATGTAGAACTGCCGGAGAAGAGATACCATCACTTTCTTGTTCTTCTGCTATAAAAGAAAGTTTGTCTGTACATTTCTCAGAATATATATGTTTTTATTTCTTTGGAAATAAGTGGGATTGCATCAAGAAATAATTGGCTTTATTATCAGTTTTTCTTCTGGAGGAAACAAATCAACACCCAAAGCTGTTGGGAAAGCCACTGAAACTAACCAGAGTTATTGTATTTTCCATTAAACAGCTTTTTGTTGTTGGTTTTGTTGTTTGCCACAATTACTCATTTTGGTAAGAGAACTTCGAGGGTCATTAAATTCTAGGATAAGAATAGCAAGAAAAAAACTTGTGTTTTATTTACAAAGAACAGTTAATAATAGTTGACCAATTATTTTTCCTGAAATTTTTCCATTTATCTAGGTGGAAACTTGGATAGGTATTTTAAATTAATAATTACATTGTTGTCAACTTCTGTATTTGCTAGAGAAAGTAATCTGATTCAGACGTTTCTCTGTGGATTAATGGATGCATTCCGAATTTGTTGCCGTTCTATATCGAGTCTGTCACTGCTGGGAATCAGAATAAATGTAGAAGTCATAGAAT
>VZZY01019973.1:0-68980 GCA_013400335.1 Eurystomus gularis | reverse complement strand
GCTTACAAATTACAGACCTGCAATTGCAAGCATTTCTAATGTGGTCTTGCATGAGCTTATTCTTAGCTGAACACTTTCAGTATATTTTATCAATTATATGGTATGAAATTACCACTGATAAATTTGCAACTGTGACAATAGCAAACATTTAGGAAGACAAATCAATGATACATAACAATTAAGATCACTTAACAAGCTGGATGCTATTAAAACATATGTGTGAAATACAACCAAGTGTAAGATTGAGCTTCTGAATAAAAAATACCATACACTAGAAGTACCAGGTGAGACTGTATTTATCCAACAGAACACAAAGGCTTAAACTGGTTCCGGGTCACAATGAAAGCACATGCTCAGAGTACAGAAAAGTGCTCAGGCAGTTGCTGGATATAAAAAGAGTGGAATATATTATAAAGAGAAGCAAGACCAGCTTATATCACTCCTTTTGGCATTTTTACTGGAATTCTCCAGTTAATTATGGAATTAATATTTCAAAAAGAAAGTCGAAATCTCAGAAAATGAGAAAAAACCACAGCAAGTCTAAACTAATACAGGTTTTATCTCCTATTAGAGAAGACAGAAGATGATGTGATAGTATAGTCTTTTCTGAAGATATCTTCATGATAAATGATAAATCTACTTATACTTTTCATTCCAACAGACAAAACAATATCTAAAAGCAAGAATGGAATAAAAATCATAGACAAATGTCAGTACTGAAGGTAATTTGTCCGTGGAGAAATTTACAAAGATATTTCATATATATTTTTCTTCACTGGAAACTTTAAAATGAGGTTGTATGTGATTGAAAGAGAGATGCTGTAGCTCATCCATAGCTTTCGGACTGGATGCAGGACCTGGCTCAGGTAGGTCTCACAACTTGTCATGTTGGAAAGGTTAAAGATGAGCATAAGAGTCTTTCATAGCCTTAAAATCAATTAAGTTTGGTAATGCAAGGTGACGGCTCCATATGGTCAATTCGTTAAGATGAAGACATTGATCACTGTTGTTTGTGGAAGGAGTGCTCTTTAACTGATCCACTGGCAATTAAAGTAGCTTTCTAGCATAGGTTTTGATGTTGGTTGCTAAGTGCTAGAATAGGGTTATTAAATACCAAAGCTGTGAATGCAACAAGCCTATCATTGAACTCAGGGTGTGCCATTTGTTACTGATACCTACTTGCTGTATCAAGCAGGCTGAAGAGCTGCCTGGAGTTTTTTGGGCACATAATGATTTGATTACACAAAACATAGTCTTGTGGGCAAGTTAAGCACTATGATTTTGCTGTGAATAGAAGAATATACAATACAGATTTTGAAACTTCTTATAATATGTTGTTGTTGGTTATTTTTATGAAGAATGTTTGTGTTTTCTGGTTTGATTTTGAAAGATTCCATCATCTTTTCTTGCAATTATGCTTTATGACTAAAATTTCTTATTCACAAAGGGCTAATTAATTGTATTTTGTAAAGTGAGTTCCTTAAAGTATTTGCTTTGAAGGTAGCCCCTGCCTCCTGTTGGTTTGGAATGAGGTTAAGCTTCTCTTCAAGTAAAATAGTGAGTCTAAAACCATTAAAGTACCGTTTGTGTGTTTAGTTTAAGTGAATGTAAAAAGATGTATGAATGAAGATGTAAAATAACATATGAAAGAGAGTAACAGGAGGTAAGGATGAGAGTGCAGAAAAAACTTTCCACAGTGATAAAGCAGAATTATACTAGTTACTTTTTCAGCAAAAGTTAAATAAATTAAAAAGGTAAAAGGGAACACTGCTTAAGACCAGCTACAGTCACCAGTACACTCCATAGATTAAAATGGCCGTTGCAATGTGAAATCTTCAAAATAAACTAAATGACTTTTCTGCAAGTAATATGCTTGTTCAACATGAATTTGTTTGAGAAGACTGAAATACTAATCTTTGGTTATAATCAGATAATACCTTGCTATGCTACAAACAATTTGCTTCTTATTGAATCAGGTCAGAGTTGTGCTTATCTTTTCTAAGGCAGACTTGTATTTCATTAAATATGGTGTATCAAGCATGCTGCGCAACGGATAACAAATGTACTTTATAGCCCTGAACCATTTTGCTTTCTCTTATAGTCTCTTTGTGTCAGTATTACCGTACTTGGTAAAAATTAAGGTTCTGCTAAGGAATTATGTATGATTTTGGACTATTGCCAATGATCTAAAGAATGACCGAATATGATTATAGGAACATGAAATAAAATTCAAGGCATCAAAGGAACTGGTATGTTAAAAGCAGAAAGCAATATGGGGCATAAGAATTTGGATCATATGAATAATATAATTAAATGAAAGCTAGTTTAGTGCAATATGTGTTCTCTGGATAATTATTTTATTTGTATATGTGATTAAGTGCTTCCAGGTGAATGTCCAGGTAGTTCAGGGAATGACATACAATATTTGTGACCTGACTTATACCACCCTTTGAAAGAATGTTGCACAATGGATATATGTATACAAGGAAATTTAATAATTTGTTATTTGCTGCATTGTGGCCAGTGCATGTACTGAATGCGTGATTACAAGAATTGCTGGCATTTGACTGTATGCTTAGAGTATGGATAATAGCCAGTTAAGAAGGGTATAATAAAAATCTGAAAGAAGGCAGTAACCACTAGAAGAATGTGTAGCACAGTATAATGCAAATAACAAAGTACTTGCCTGGGGAAGCAGGATGTTTTAATCTTTGTATTCCAATCACTGCAAGAGTCAGACACCATTTTACTGTTTGATAGCCAATACCAGTGTTATGCTTGCTACCTCTCATACACTCTAGTTAAGAACCTCAGTACAATCAAGTCATGTGGCTAGTCAAGCCTTAACATGTATGAACCACTGAAGCAGAACCAGAAGCAGACTTGGTGGTGGTAAATTACTAACTGTACTTTGCAATGCCTAAAGGCCAGTGGAGATCGTTGAGCGCTCGGACTGGTCAGTGTACAAAGTACACCTACTGTATATAAATAAAAACTACCTGCCCTTTTCTGGGACTTCTCAACAAGCAAGTCTTCCATTCTTAGGGAAGTGCTTTATTAGAATAGTATTTTCAAAACTATTCTTGGTCTAGCTGCGTGAAACACATTCATTGTTGGTCTGAAATATATGGACAATTATACACCTTCATATGATGATTTTGAAAGGGTCTAAAACTTACTGCTCCATTTCAAGAGCAACTGACCAATGCACTTCAAAATGATGTTGTGTTAAACCGCAACCTAGTGATTCCTGCTATGTGTTAAATCCTTTGCACACTGGAATTGACTCAGGAGTATTTTTCTGTTTACTTTCTAAGACATCGGTAGCTCTTTTGTAACTATAGTGCTCTTTTAGCTGTACAAATACTCCACTTGAAGGTAAGTTTCTCAGATATTATAAATATTTACTTTTATAGCATAATTTCCTCCCTACTAAATAAAAGTGACTATGAAATATAAGATCTTTCTTAGGCCAGTATAATTTACCTAAAGTGGGTGGGTGGATATGCCTGTGTCCAATTAAAAATTACTATCCTGTGAGCTGCAACCTACATTGTATATGATTTGACAACATTTTCTTTATAAATGCTCTCTCATCAGAACAGCACTCAGTGTACCAAAGGCTGTATTAAACATACTGCTTTTGCCAAGGAATTTTTGTATTCTCTACCAAAAATCTGCATGAAGAAAAACATTGGCATTCTTTGTCAAAACACTCCATTTTTGAGTTCTTAGATATTCACAACTAAGGAGAACTCTGATTCATGAAATCTCATTCAGCAAATTCACGACATCACTACACAAAAGTTTCCCCAAAGCGTCATTTAGATGCCTATTTTGATTAGCTTTTCATGATACTGTTTCTAAATTCCTATATACTTGAACAATAGTAATCCAAACAGTTGTAAATCTTCTAGACCATTATAATAAGAACTGTACCAGTAATTCAAGTTGATAAAGTGTGTTGAAAAGCTGCTATTCTATTTTAGAAGAGCATCATGGCCGCATCTGATATATATTATTTCTAAATCAGTTTTCTCCAACTTAGGTAATTTGTCATAGTTGCTGAAATGAATATAAACAGCATCTGAAATGCTAAGCAAATTAGTTAAGATACTATATAATATATTTTTGACTCAACAAACTTCATTTGTCTAAATTATTATCTTGACTGTATTGTTTATAACTTATCAGTTGTTGTCTTTTACAAGCTGTTGGTTTGTACTCTGGTTGCATGCAGAGAAATTTCATTACATCATATAAATTCTGAAAATTCATCAAGCAGTAACAAGCCATTTATCGATGTGTTTGCATACAAAATAGGAATGTAAGCACTCACCTTTTTATAGGCATGCATTTTCATGAACTTTTAAATTCAATTTTGTATTGATATGTATGTGAACTAGTGCAATGCATATGCAGTAATGCCTAGAAACTGCCTATGAGTGATTATTACTACTGTACCTAATTAACTGCAATAAAGAGTGCACTTCTATGAGACTTTGGTTTCACTAGTTAAGTTCTGAAAAAAGTAATCTTAAGTATCTTCCAAAAGAAACTGGAAAAACTAAAACAACAGAACGTCATTTCATCATCTGAAACCCAGACCCTAAGGCGGTTTAATGGACCTTCTTCCCCACTTTCCTTCTGCCTTCTGATTTAAGTGCATGCCATGACTATTTGTTTCAATAAGATTTTCACACTGAAATATACTTTAGCATCTGTAGCTTGAGCCCTACTAGTGAAAACCATTGTACCTGGAAAATAATATATAACAATGTTAGGTCAACCTTGGCTGGTTGCCAGACCCCCCCCCAGCCACTCTGTCTTTCACTGTACTTAACAGGATAGGGTGAAAATGAGATGGAAAAGCTTGTGGGTCAAGATAATGACAGGGGGATCACTTACTAATTATCATCATGGGCATAACAGATTCTACTTGGGGAAAATTAATTTACTTTATTGCCAATTAAAAATAGAGTAGGAAGGTGAGAAACAAAGACAAAACCTAAAACACTTTCCCCCTCTCTCACCCTTTACTTTGGCTTCATTTTTGACTCCTCTATCCAGCCCACCCCCCCAGGCAGTAAAGAGATATGGGGAACGGGGGCTTGCAGTCAGTCAATAACAGCTTCTCTCTGCAGCTCCTTCATCCCCATACTTTTTCCCTTGCACCAACATGGGTCCTCCACAGGCTACAGTTCTTCAGAATAAACCTTCTCCATTTTGGGCTCCTTTCCACAGGCCACAGCTCCTTCAGGGTGTATTCACCTGCTCTGGTGTGGAGTTCCCCACAGGCTGCAGGGAAATACCTGGTCTACCATGGTCCTCTCCACAGGCAAATCTCTGTTTTAGCACGTGGGACATCTCCTCCCCCTCCTTCTTCTCAGACCTTGGTATTTGCAGGATGGCTTCTCATACATTTTTTCCTTACTCCTCACTGTCTATGTGGTATTTTGTTCGTTCTTAACCATATTTCCTCAGAGGTGCCACCAGCTTGGCTGACAGTCTCAGCTGTGTCCTGCAGAGGGTTCATTTTGGACCTGGCTGGACCCAGCTGTGCCTGGCATGGGGCGATCCCTGGCTCTTCACACAATAGCCACATGCTTCAGCTCCTTTGCTGCAAACACCTTCACACCTACACACAATGCAAACAGTACAATAAAAATACTCAACCAGGACAAATAATAAATAGGGTCACTTAGCAACTTGCAAAAAATATTTCTATGTTCAATCAGAAGAACTGTCACACTAATATTTAATCATTGATTACTTTCAGAATATAAGCTGCAGTCTGTTTTCATAGATTTTAATTATGTTAAATGTTATTGAAATAAGGTTTCATTTGGTGATAATAATGCAAATGGAATTATGCTCTCTATAGGGAATATTAAACTGCCTTTGTTAAATGTGTCTGTGATAACATTACACGGCATCCCAAAGGAGCCAGAAGCAATGTAAGAAGTGATGACTAGAAACTCGATGTGGTTGGCTTAATCTGTTTTCACTGAGACTGTTATTAATTAAATGTTACTAATACTTTTGTGAGTTACAGAAACGGCCTTAGGAAGTTTCTGTTAATCTTCCTAGATACCGTATTCTTAGTAAGAACGGATCACTTTTAAGAAAATAAAATGGAGGACAGAACAGAAAACATGTTTTAAACATTTTGCCTTACAAATTATTTCTATATTCATATCCAGAGTTAATGTTTCCATTTTTGTTTGTATGTATATCCTTTATTTTAAAAATGAGAATTCTGAGAATAATGGGTGCGTGAAAAAATGTGATTTGTCCTTACTGACTAACTGAAATACATAATTCCCAGGATGTATTTTTCTTGTAGTATTATTAGGATTTGGTTTCAGGAAACAAAAATATCTGCCCTGGCTATGCTTATAAATACACAATGCATTATAAAATAAATCTCCGTGTTTGTTTTTCTCGTTAGAAGTGGTTTCCAGAACAGCTATTGTTCCATTGATTAATTAAATGTTTTAGATATAATTTTCATCTCTTTTTTTTAGTAGTTAACTTTTGAGCATTTTCTTATTAATGTCCCGAAGAGTTTATTACAGGGTCAAAGTAGACATTATCTGCTTTTTCCCTTGTTACCTGAAGAAACTCAGATGTGGCAGGTTTTTCTGTACAGCCACATTAACTATTTCATTGACACAGACAGTGATAAGTTAAAAGCATAAAATACCACTATAACTGCTATATTACTTCTCAACAGAAATTGAAAGCATTTCCCTGAAAAGATAATTGCTTTCAATTTGTGTATACGAATGCAAACATTTCAAAATTTCTGATGAAAAAGCACACATTATCATATCCAAAACATGATTTAGACATATATATAGGTGGGATCCCTAAATGATGTTCCAAAGAATAGAGGAGCCAAAGGATTTGATGCTTGGATTTCATTCCAGGGAGACTTTGATTAGAAAAATGCACCATGTCTTGTACTTTCAATGCTAGGGGGTGTAAATAAATCAGAAATTTCCAAGAAGGTCCACACAAAATAATAAAAAGATGAGCAAACATTCCAGATGTGGAAATCAAAGCTCAATTTAGTTGATTTATTACAAAGAATGTTAAAGTTTGATCATAAATTCAGTAACAGGACCTTTTAATTTATTAAGTGAACTTACAACAATGACTATAGGTTAATATGTTAATACTAGGCAGAGAGATTCCAGAAATACCATATGTACCTTTCACCACCACGGTGGCCAGTTGAAGAAGAGTTCAAGTGATAAAGCTTCTTTACCACTAAATATTTTTTAATTAATATAAATGTTCTTAGATTTTTTTCTAAATTTCTATCATCTAGTTCAGTACTAAATTACTCTGAAATGACGTATGCCCATGTCATGCAAATTAGACCATGACACTGATTTTCTGGTTTTAGAGTCGATAATCTATAGAGTTCATCTTTGAAATCTATGTAATTTCAAACAAGATTCTTCATAAAATCAGTTAATACTCTTCTGTGTGAACAGACTGAATACAATAAGGATCTTGCAACTAGTTCAGTATCTACAGATAACGGCCTTCTCCTAACGGCCCTTACTGGGGCCGTTAATCTGAGATTAACTCAGATTTCTTCAGAGAAATATGAAGTGTTCTTAATATGAGGCAGAAATAATTATAAATTAGAAAATACAGAATGAAATGTGTTATTAAAAGCTAATGAGCATTTATTTGCAATGGTGGCAAAAACTTCACCCTGCTATTACTGGGAATGCTATAGTTTTTATAGGTAAGAAACAGGTGGTAAATCTTAAGGTCTTCTGAGGCATGGAGATGATGCATTCAGCACTATATCACAATGAATTTTCCAGTTGTTACCTATTTACTGGTTTTGTCTTTGTAGAGGCAACGATATGATGGTATAGCTTTATTGCAAATGCATTCAAAGCATTTCTGTTCAGAAGCAGGTAAGCTGGCCTTCTGTATGAGTAGAGGTAATAGAGATAATAGAGATAAGCTTAAATTTTTGCATTCATATTGGTTATATTTATGATGAGAAGCTTATTTGAGAATTGAGAAGAAAAAGATCATACTTCCCTTGAAAATAAACACGGTGCGCTTCAAATGCCAAAGAATGATGGGTAAGTCATGGATATTTGTAATGAGAAAAAAACATTGGAATAAAGCTGGAAGGGATAAATAATTTTTAGGGATACTTCTAACAAGTGAAGTCACAGTAATATCTAGACTACTTATTTACGTTCATGATTCTCATGCAGAGCAGGTATATAATTTCCAGAAAGTGGAACCACCATTTGAGTTTGATGACTGACTATATATTATTTTTTGTGTGTTTATAGGAACATCAATATATGTATGTAACCTAATGTTTGGATTGCTGTATACTTCCAGTAATGAATTTTATGTAGTTCATGGGAAAGCAGGTAACCTTCTCCCATATTCTGCTCTCATTTATGAAAATTCATTCGACCCGTGTATTTTTACAAAAATGAAGATGTGTAGTTATCTGGCAATTCATGTCATTGACAATTATTGTCTTTCCCTAATTTTCCTGAATTAAGACACAAACTGACTGTTTGCTTTTATCTCTCACCTGTTGTGCTAAATTTCCTTTTTTTTTCCTTTATTGCTAACTGTGAATAGCAAAACTACAGGAAATCAAACCAGTGAAAAAATTGACACTTTTAGAATAATAAATCTGTATTTAAACCTGTAGTTATTTCAAGAGCAACACAGTTCACAGGGATCATCATAAGGATGATTACATCTGAAAGCTGATTCTTAGTTTGGCCTTTTCTAGCCAAATGCGCCACTGAGCTATTAGCTCAGTTAACCCCATTTTATCAGGGAGCACTATAATAACCACTTGGTTCCTAAAAATTCAGATATGCAGAACTAGCAGCCACAATGAGCTGATAGTTCTGCACAGATTTAAAATATGTTAGTGTAAATAGGTATTTCCAAGCTAATATCCCCCCAAAGAAGGCCATTCATCACCACAGATGAGGTCTCACAAAATAAATTTGTGTAGCCGTGCTTCTCTCCAAATCTAAATCTGTAACTGTGTTTGCTGTATCCAGTATCAGCATCTGTACGGAAAACACATTGTGGCTGAGCCACTTGAAATTGTTTTCTACGTAGTAAAGATAATATTAAAAAACATCTGAAATACTTGTTGGACAGAATTATTAATTATCTAAACATTTAAATCACATTTATGACTGGAACATGTACTGAAAAGATGCAGATGCAGAAATGGGTAGCAGTCTATATGTGTCACCACAGTACATCTCCAGGGAGAAATTTTATACTACTCTGGCTGGTGAGAATCTGACAAGAATAAAATTCTTATCTTAGTCAGATAAGAATCTGACTAAAATGCTGAAAGCTTCTTCTTCCTTCTCTGTGTCAGCAGAGAATCTTTACCTGCTGTCATTCTGGAAAATGTTCGTGTTCTGTTTGCTGTGCCTCCTTGGCGCATCTGAAGTTCCTGATCTTTTTCTAAAAGTTTCACAGCTTTTATTTCATCTGCAGTACTTTGCCTGAAGGTAGTGCATTAGATTTGTGGTATGTTGAGGTTTCCTTCACATGTTTCAGTATGGCTGTTGCCTTTCTCTGCAGCAGCAGCCTATGTTTATAACTTAGCAGTTCAGTTTGTTTGCCCAACTCCCTTTGCATTCCTGGGACTTACAACTCACTGCAATATTAGTTCTTGTTGCCAGGGCACTTTGTATAACACTTGACTCTATTTTAATGTAGACCTATTTTTGGAGCAGTGCAATGAACAGAGCTTTGCCTTAGTCATTTATTTTTCTCAGACATTTATTTGGAAGATATTAGTTCTGTTAGGGTATCCACAGATGACAAATTTCTCCATTCATCGGTAGTAGACCAAATATGGCCAAGACCAGATGCTCATGGCTTAAATGTGAACACAAAGTCTTATATGCTGTGTATTAGATTAGTCCCAGATAATTTGCATTGATAATATGTGTTCTCAGTTTCCTTTCTTGTACTCTATGTTCAGTTGCTTCTCTCTAAGAGCAAGTTAGGTGTAAGGTGCTACTACTAGTGAGTGGAGTATCTGGTTTAGTGCTATACTGTGCCAACTATGGACTAATATGTCTAATATAGCTGATGTTCACCAATATAAAATGGTGTTTCTCTGGGGGGCTAGCACAAAGCTGCTAAGCCTATACTGTGCACTTGCATAATCTGTATATTAATGCTTGCCTTTAGCTGAGCTGTCTGATCTCTTCTGCACATGCTATGCAATCTCAAGTGAGGTTGCCTCAGGTTCTTTTGAGTTGAAAGTCATGAAATCTCTGGCTTATTTAGCATGTATTACATTAGCTGACAAATACAGTGCCTGTGTGCAGGCAGGCTGGCCTGGAGGCTAAGAGCTTGGCTCTCCCAGCTGTGCTATTTGAATCACAGACAAGCATTCCCAACAGAGGAAAAAGCAACCAAATGCCATCACCAGTTCAAGGACTGCTTTCTCCTAGGAATCTTTTGTGTTGCCTGTATTTGAACAAGGCTGGGCTTTAAACATCAACTGAAGTGAGGTATCTGATCCCAAACAGCAAGGCAGTGCATAAAAATGTGAAATATGAGTCTTAAATACACTGACAACACAACAGTTACAATGCAGTGAATGATACCTTTGTGGAAAGAGTATAATGCATGTTAATTAAAAGACCAAGTAAAATTACAAGTGGGTGTGGCAGGATATGAAAATACTAATCTGTATTTTCACACCATTATAAAATGCCTAGATTTGCTTCTTCAGATTTTATGCTGATAGCACACTAAAGCTCTTCAGGCATTCACCACGGTTAAGTTTACCTTAAACATAGAGTCAGTAATTCCTGCTTCATTTTCTTTCACTTCTTCCTTTCTAGTGTTTTCTTCCTATTATCTCAGTTGATGCAAACCAGTGTGTTAAGATATTTTTCTAAAACTTTTAACAGAAATTTTTCTAAAAATAAAATACTTATCAACAGCAGTCATTTATTGTGTAATTATATCCATCTTTTCCTGTTGTTCAGCCTATAGACCCCTGTCTCTGGTAGGCTTAATTCGGTGCATTTACACAGCTGTATAGATTGATTGGTATTAAAAGGAAACACAAAAATCAAATAAATTGTTTCAATATGTAAAGAACCAGTTTTTCCTTGGGAGATCAAGCGTGGTATGGGGATGGGAAAAGACTTGGTTCATGTAGAAGAAATGTGTCGTTCTGGTTTTTGCTGTAAAGCAATCTATCTTATATTATCTAACTGCAAACATAATTTTCAGGTTTAAATAATAACTCCTGGTGTCCATACCAGAGGTGTGAATAAGAACATAATATCTGAACAGTACCTGACTTTTTTTAAAAAAAAGTGACAGGGGCAAAAATATTTCTAGGCACAGGAATGTGATCAGTGTTATCAAACTATTCCCTCAACAGCCATGCAAAGCAGCGAACAGGGTTTTATCTACTCAAACCCACTGTTTCATTTGTATAACAGTGCTGGTAGTGTTCACTGTTCCTCCTTTCTAATGGGTGTGTCTGATAATGGACTTCCATGTACATGTGGGAAGGGCAATGTTGCTTTGTACAGTTATTTTCTTAAATGAAACATAATTGTTAGCACAAAGCCTTCCAACAGCTTTGGAATGTATATTGTCACTATGTATCTCTCTAGGGAGAGATGGGAAGATGCACAATACCACAAAGAAAAATAACCATTAAAACAAATAATACAGTTAACCAATGTAACTTTCAAAGAGATTTATATTCTTCTGAACAGATTTTATTTGAGTATCTGAGTCAATTATACTAAATGTAGACCAAACAGTGGCATATATTACTATTATACTTGATACTCCAAAGGCGCAAAAGGTTTGGCAGCAGATAACTCATACTTTATCCATCTTTGCATGTGGTAATACAGCCAGAGCATGTCATTTGTCAGCATAATGACAATTCGTGTACTCTCTGACTGCCTAGAGGAAAAGGTTTAAATACAGCAATTTTTTCTGGTTAAGGGGCAGTTATCTAAAAAGCTTGAAACTTAAGCCTCTCGTTGGTTTCACAATATCTGAGAGATCTGTACAGTCTGTTCTTTCAAAGGCCCTGCTTAAATACATGGCTAGTTTCCCCCCAGCTGTGATTAAGACAGAGATTATGCTTAAATTGTTTTATTTAGGTTCTACAGCAAGATATTAAAAGACTAAGGCAACCTGACAATTGATCATTTTAAGAAGAGATGATCAAAATAAAATGTAGGAAATCATCTGGGGTCTGCAGACTCTCAGGACTGGAGACCAGTTGGTCAGAAGACGATACTGTGAAGTGTAGCAAGGAAAAGACTGCTGCAGTTTGCTTTCCTCCTTTCTAATGTATTTCAAGTGTTATTAGTATGGAAACTCCAAAACTTCAGAAGAGGTATGATTACAAAGTTAAAAGGCAACATACAATGAACTACCTAGCTGTTTGTCTGTCCTTGGTGGAGCAATCTGAAATCCAAAGTAGGTCAGAAGTCAATTCATTTTGTAGACTTGACCTTGTACTCAGTAGACATTTAATCCCATCACAAAACCACTGGATAAAGTTATAAATACGAATTTTGAAACAGCTCTTTGGGGACAGTATCTTTATCTTGGCAAGTGGTTTCTGTGGAAAAGGGACCAAAAGAGTTCAGGATAAAAACTCTTCTAAACTACTATACTTCTCTTACATCATGTGCACTCATATATTGATAGCTTAACAGCTGGATAGTCCAATTGCATTAATTTCTCAGATATTTGAAGACATATACAGAAAATGTGACTAGATACACAAAGAGAAGATGAACACTACCCTCTCAGCTTTACAACTCATTCTTTATTTAGGCAGACATTGTTTTATTAGCTTTCTTTCTCCTGTCTTTTTTTTTGTTTTCCTTCATCTGTTCTGTTCACTGCTCTGTCTGTCCTGCTACTGAGGCTTAGCAGCGTCTAATGAATAGCCCTTCTATGTGAATAGCATTAGAAAGGAGTTAACTATGAAGACTTCAAGCCAAATGGAAAAAAAGAACCTGGAGTGAAGGTCAGGATCTAGGCTTTATACTTTCTATTTATGATCAAATATGATCAAATCCAGAACATTGAGATCTAGGGTTGTTCCAAGGATGAACTTGTTTCTTTTCTTTAACTTGTGTTGTTCTTACTGAGAAAAAAAAAAATGTAAACCATGTGCTTTGAGCTGAATTAACTATAACTGAAATTCTTGGCAGCTTTAAAGACAAATGGACTCATGGCCAGCACTCCATACCAACAAAACATTTCATATTGAATTTCCTTGTTTTCTCCTACTTTTTTTTGCTTTCCTTTCTGTTTTTGAAGATAAAATGTTGTAAGATGACAATTTGGGTTTGGAGGGATGGTGTTTTCTTTTTTTCCTCTACAGATGGATCTGGATTAGAAATTGTGAGGTTAGCCCCTTTAATGGGATCCTTAGAAAAGTCAGCCTCCAAATTTTAAGGCTCTTCAGAGTTCTTCTGTTAACAAAACAGTGCACATGAGATGCCTGGGGTAAAAATCAAATTAATTTATTTTTTCAGGTTTTCCATTGAAGCCATAGAATTGATTTTACTTTATTCAAGACCAATACTTTTACTTTATTCAAGCCCTCAATGGTAGGGGCTGTTGAGAAGCAACCTGGGCCTATGGGAGGATTGACAGTACTCTTCTGACTATTCTGGCAACTCAGGAGCATGTGGACCATGAAGAACCATTCCAGCACTTCCATGTAGGGGTTCAGAACCCCACTAAACCTGCGTTCCAAGTGTCCAAGTAAGTTTCACCAAGAAACCAAATAGTAGAGGAGAGGACATCTGTACATACCAGGAACTTCTGTATGAATGAAAGAAGTTATAAGGAAAAGAAGGTTTCTTTTTTTTAAAAAAAAGGTTAGATAAGTTAAAATAAATTTTTGATTACCCGAAAAAGAAGCCTTCTGTAGACAATACTGCTTGTATATTAATAATATACTTCATGCTTCAGGCTTGTTGGTTTCCACTTTTCTCACCATCTATTTTAACTACTTGTTTTAATACAAGAATAAAGATTGATAATTTAGATATCTAAAAGTTAAGTATAAAATTAGACTTCCATAGTTATTCAGGCTTTCCCTATAGCTGACAGAAATAAATAGACACTTTCAAGTAGTGACTCAACACCTTCATAGCATACATGAGACAGGTGGAATTAATAACTTGATTTTCCTTTTTCTTTCTCTCTTCACTGCAGCAGGAGTCTGGATAACTAGTGTAGACCACTTGTCTGTCTTTTAGACAGTGGAAGTGAGGTAAAGTGGATCCCAATTCTGCTATATGGCTTAAGTAACCCCCCTTCAGTACAATCTTGAGGTTTCCAGCAGTTATTACAAGTTAACTAAAAGCAATATATTTAACAATATTTTAACTGGAAGAGACTGAGAAATGTCTGTATTTTATCTGTTGCTGTGTAGGTATTTCACATCAGGCCACATAGTAATGTTGAGAGAGCTAATAAAATAATAACTCAGATTTCAATATGTTACATTAGGTTTAATATTACCCCTCCCCCCTCAAGAATGAAATGGTGACATCTTTGATGCTAAACTTTATTTTAAAAATATATTTAGCCAATACCAACCATTTTAGCATAATTATTTTTATGTGTATTTTAATATTAAATATGGAAATGGAAAGGGATTACCTCATGTAGCTAAATGTTCTTGCAGTTAAACCTTACTTTGTCCATTTAGGAGGCTCTACTGCCTGCTCTTAAGATCAAAATGTGTATTGTGACAAAGCAACTGCAGAGCAGAGCTGTGGGAAAAGTACACTAGATCATGAAAATACTTATCCACTACATAAATGAGCGGAAAAACTGATTTGGGATCCCTTTCTTGGTGAAGAGAAGACAAAAATCTGTTATGACATCACTGCCTGCATTCACTGTCTTTTTCTTCAACAGGTCATTAAATGTTTCAGATAATAATTGACCCAATTCACATTAAGACGGTTAAGAATTGGGATCCTCTAGCCAATGTCAAACT
The DNA here is from genome assembly GCA_013400335.1 of Eurystomus gularis. Taxonomy (NCBI): domain Eukaryota; kingdom Metazoa; phylum Chordata; class Aves; order Coraciiformes; family Coraciidae; genus Eurystomus; species Eurystomus gularis. The sequence goes on along the minus strand of VZZY01019973.1, from coordinate 53,913 downwards.
GGTAAAAAGAAATGAGGGCAAATCCTGGACTACACACAAATACAGTAACTGCACTGGTGGTCTTCCCTCTGATGTCAATAAGTGTAAGCTCAGCAGTGGTCAATGATCTAATATAATGGTTGCTGGTTGCCTTTAGAGCAAATTGCATTAGAGTAAATTCTTCTGCAACATGTTGCACAAGACTTGTAAAAAAGAAAGGAACACATTTTATTACATCATATGATATAGCTAAAAATTGAGCAAGGCTGAAAGTACATGATGAATGAAATAAAAGCTTCTGGTTTTTTTCTGTCTAATAAGAGGTATGCTCCTGCATAACAAAAATTTCTTGGCTCCTTTGCTCATTTCTAGTCCCAGACCTCAAGAATATAAATGCACTATTGTCGGTCTCTGAACTGAATCACCAATTCATGATTACCTGAGACCTAACATAATGTGTAGCACAACAATTTAGTTGTAGCTATTACCAAGAAATAACTAGAGAACAACTGGTTGACCTCCTAGATGCTCCATTAGTATTTCCACAATTACTACTGTTCACAGAAACATTGCAAACTTCATTGAGTTCTTTAAAGCACCAACAAATCATGGGCCAGAGATGAGTTTAATAGAAGATATACAGGAAAATGTAATAATACACTGAGAACAATAATAAACTACTGTACTTCAAGGATAATTTTGGGATTTTCTCTCAAACATAGGGAGAGCTACAATGGTGGCTAGATTATTTCTGTGAAATTCCTTGGTAAACCCCACTGGATATATTCTGTTACGTACCAACATTATTATTTTGTTTTCTGTGGCTGAAGGTAATTGCAATTTCAGCCACTATTAAAAAAGTTTTAAAAAAGCTGCAGCTGTGGCAATGAATTTCTAGGTGATCTCTATGCATCAGGTTTATTGCATTGCCAGTACTAAAAGATCATCAAATCGTAGAATCACAAAATGGTTTTTGTTGGGAGGGACATTAAAGATCATGTAGTTCCAACTCCCCTGCCATGGGCAGGGACACCTTCCACAAGACCAAGCTGCTCAAAGCCTCATGCAATCTGACCTTGAACACTTCCAGAGATGGGCATTCACAACTTCTCTGGGCAATCTGTTGCACTGCCTCACCACCCTCATAGTAGAAAAGTTATTTCTTATACACAATCTAAATCTACCCTCTTTCAGTTTAAAGCCATTGCCCCTCACCCCGTCACTACAAACCTTGATAAAAAGTGTCTCTCTATCTTCCTTTCTAAAACCTTCATTTTATATATTGAAATAACACAACAGGATGTCCCTAGAGCCTTCTCTTCTCCAGGCTAAACAACACCAGCTCTCTAAACCTTTCTTCATAGAAGGGGTGTTCCAGCCTTCTGATCATTTCCATGGCCCTCCTTTGGACCTACTCTAATAGACTCTTGTCCTCCTTATACTGAGGACCCTAGAGCTCCGTATAGCACACCAGGTGGGTTCCCACTCTTCAAGCCTCTCGAGGTCCTCCCGTATGGCATCCCTTCCCTCAAGCATATCAACTGCGCCACTCAGCTTGATGTCAACTTGCTGAGGATGCAATCAATCCTACCATCTATGTAATTACTAAAGACCTATAGTCTTTGTTAATAAAGATATCTAGTATATTGGTGAAGGCAATTCTGGAGATATCATTTGTATTAAATTTCCTATGGAAAATCATGTCGCTTCCTATTGTCAGTAGACATATTCTCACAATACTGATAACGTGTGTGGACTAGTTTTATGTACAGACAACTTAGGGAGCTGGCCAGGAACACAGCTCGTTCCATGTCTTACATCTGAAATAACATGTTGCATGTCAGTGGGAGAGAGCAAAAGGAAGGGTGTGATGGTACAGTGAACTGTAGAGAACATCTATCAGTTTTGGATACAACTGTTGGTGAGGCTAAGAAGGCCGAGGGAGAGCAGAAATAGAAGGACCAGACAATGACCACTTCTAATGCCTGCTTGTCCAGCACGGACTCAGGTGAAAGTCTTAGCCTTCAAAGTTCCCTACCATTCAAAATTGCCCATGCTGCTGACAAATGTTGAGACAGCTCTAGCTTTAAGTAGATGGTGCAAGCCTAGGGGAGGTAGAATTTTAAGGGGACTAGTTATCAAGAGCAGGGAGCATGGTTGCCCATGGTAACTGAAGCATCCTAAAAAGGTCACTGGAGTCTTGTAAGTGGGCTGCAGAGTAGGTGATACTCCTCTCTTGGAAAGGATAAGAAAAAGAATGTGCCAACACATACTGTCTGCGCTAGCTATCTAGATGTTTGGAGAGCATCTGTGGAAAGTACCAACTATAATCACAATGTCTGTACATCAAAACAGATAAATAAATCAGGACTTTCAATGCCAATTTTAGCAGCAATTTTGAAGCTAAAATCCAGTTGTTAAAGGAGAAGATAAATTTGAAAAAGACAGGAAGCAGTCAAAGGAAGTCTGAGGAAACTATAAAAAATTATATGGGGTATTTTTTTCTCCACACACTGATGCTCATATGCTTCCTTTTAGTGAAACTATTTTTAAAATGTGGTCAGTCTTGACATATATCACCTGCTGTGAATAGAGGTGCTTTAATCTGGAAAGGTGAGGGCAAGTCTAATACTTTGTAAGGTTAGCTGTTGCAGGATAAATTCTATAAAGATTGTAAGCTCTACTGTCTTGTTTATTCACTCCATTGACCTGCATTCCCCAGCCTTCACCAACTGGCTCTGTGAAGATTCTCCCTTTCTCAGCACAATTACTAGCTGCATCTGAGAATAATCCCTGGACCTCCTCAACCTCTCCCCAAGAACAGTTTATCAAGAAGTCCAGTTTCTCCAGAAAAACAGTGGAAGTTGAATCTGTCCCACCCTTGTAGTCCTCCTCTCCCTCCTTTCCCTTTTCAAGGAGACAAACCAGTCTACAAGGAAACTATGCCTTTGTGATTTAACCTAGTTATTACATTTAGCAGAGTTGTTTAAAAAATAGAATTTAAACTTTAATCATTATACACCAGAATTTGAAGTCTGGTGAAATCGGGCAACTGACGATTGAGATAACTCATGAGTTTTGCACTTCAGAAAATGCTGGATGTTCCATCTTAAGTCAAACTAACTTCTTTAAGGTAGCAGAAGTTACAAAGTGCTCACACCTAGGCAGTTGTGAATACTTCAGCATGAGTGAATTGGTGCATTATACAAGCAGCCAGGAGTAAGTAATCTTTAAATCAACTATGCTAAATGAAGACAGGAATACCAAAAGAGTTTTCAAATCCACTTTTTGTACTGGCATCCAACATATCCTTTGTGTCTAACCACCAAATGGAATTCTAGGTCCTAATCTAATGGGATTGTTGTTGTTTTCTGTCAGTATTCCCATTGTGATTCATCTATTTGTTTAATTTTAAAAAGAAAAAAATGTTTCCTTATAAAAAAAAAATAAAGACCACAGCTCTGAAAGCTGTTACAGATTTCTATGAGTTAAAATTAAAATTAAGTTAATATTCTTTTTGCATCTGAAATGAATGTTCAGTTTTACATTTATGAAGAAAAGAACACAGGTGTTTCAGTCATGACTTGCAAATGACAGCCAAGTAATATAGTCATAACCTCAAAGTACAAGAAAAATTAAAAAATGGAAATGTTACAAACTTAGTTATTAATTAAGGAATCTTATTTATCAATTCATCAGTTTGGTTCATTTCCTTAGTACTTTGGATTCAAGGTATATATTAGCACCTCCTAAAGTAAGTGTGCTACATCAGCAGCTCTCAAACTGTGTTCTCTGCAGTACCAGTATTCTGCAAAACCAAGGCAATTACTCGGTTGTACCATGTGTTTTAGTATACTTAGTCATTTAAGGTGCATTTAAAATGAAACAAGTCTGATCTCATTACTCCAGAAACAGTCTAGTATAAAGTAAGGTCTCCTTGCTGTAGTGTACGATATGCTGCAGACCTTGGCTTCCTCTGATGAGTTGAAAACATGCAAAAAATCCAAGGAAGTACTCACAACTCAGCAAGATGAGGATCTTCATTTCTTGCAAGTCATAGATGGTTTAGAACAGTTCCCAATTTGCAGTCAGTGATCTGCAAAGAACAAAGCAGACATCTGGTGTGGCTTCCTTTCCTTCTAATGATTAAATCACATTAAATAATATCAAAGTATAGAGAAAACACTTTCCCAATATTATTTTTCCATATGAACACATGCTGCCAGTGCCATAGGGTTGCTGGTTAGCTGGAGAAGGGTGTGGTCTGAAAGTTACTTTCTGTTTTAAGTACGATCCAGTATGCAGAAGTATTGTCTAACTGATGCATGTTATGCAGTGTAGCGTGATAGAAAAGATATAAGGTTACTCTTATATCAATAAGATCAGCTGAGCACTGCTTGAATATCATAGCTCTCCCTAACGTGCAGGAGGATCTCAATCCTCAATAAGGAGTAGTGGATCACAGTAACATTGCTAGATCCTACTGCATTTTGTTTTGTGGATATCTCAATAGAGAGTCTAATTTATTTTTTCATCCCACTACCTTTTCCAAGCTCAAAAATGTTGGAGTTTGAAAGGAGAAGCACAGGTGCTGTCTGTATTAGAATAATAGGTGGCTATAACATTTTGTAAAGTAGAATTAAAAATGACACTGTTATCTCTGGAACCATTTAATGGACCTAACTTAATTATTTTTAAAAGTGTGGCTTTATGAGTGTCTTTGTTTAGCCAGTTGTTCTATCACCCAGTGACACCCATCCCACGCCAGCCTGGGAAGGGGAACTGATGAAAGGGAAAGAGACCCATGGGTTGAAATGGATTCAGTAAAATAAAACAATAATAATAAAATCTAATATTAATACTAATAGAAAGTACACAAAGTTATACCCAGCCAATGGGCTGCGCATTCCCTGCAGTGAATTATGTATTTCAAGCACTGTGAGCACCACAGCCCCTGTGAAAGCATGACGGTGTCAGCAAACAGGAGAGTAGAACTCGAGAGCAGAATGATGAGAAATGACCCTCCGGGGATGGTGGCCATCAGGAAAGAGGCTGACCCCAGCAAATTTTCTAATTTATAGTGAGTGCATTCATTGTACAGAATATTTCTGTTAGTCAGCTTGGCTTTCCCTCATCCTACTTTCAGCACGTGGCTAACTTGGAACTTTTGAAGACCTTGATCACTATGGAGATATGCATACAATGGCTGGCCACAAACAACGACAAAAAAGTGTCTTATCAACTTTGTTCTCACTGAATAGGGTGCTGCAGTCTTCTCAAAAATGCAGCTTTCCTGATACTATGATTCTTTCCCAGCAAAACCAGGACAATGAGAAAACAACTCATCCACAATTTTCAGAAGGTTAGAAATGCCTATTTGTGTATGGGTGGCAGGATTATTAAATTCTACCACTTTCTGGGCAAGTTTTGGGAAACATTTCAACTGGTCAGTTTTGTTGGCTAGATACTGTGGTAATGAGTGCCCTATTTAATGCTTACTCAGAACATAATTTAATTAGATCAGGGGTCGATTTCCTCAGGCAAATACATGAATGCCACAGGCTTAATTTTATGTGCCAAAACTCTATTTTTATGCTGATCCAGTCTATGAGATTTCACCTTCTAAAATCTTCAGTGGCTGCAACTGCTTTTCAGCCAGGGCTCTACATAACATTCAAGGTCAGGTTGGATGGGACTCTGAGCAACCTGATCTAGCTAAAGATGTTCCAGCTCACTGCAGAGGGCTTGGACTAGATGACCGTTAAAGGTCTCTTCCAACCAAAAACATTCTATGATTCTACTTGTTTGGACTCACCTCCTATTGCTTTTCCCCACAGCTTGTTTTTGTGGTCAGACTCTTTTCCTCTACAAGTGGAGTTGCCTTGACTCAGCATATACGTCACCCAGCCATTATCACTGCACAATTTCCGTCTTTCTGCTTAGATACAAATTTAAAACATTAGTTTCTGTTTTGCCTGTAGGGACTCAATCAAAGGGACCAACTCAGAATATTTCTATATTGTACAACTGCAGTGTTGATTTCTGAATGTGTTGAATGCCCCAGCTAACTTAAAGTGGACTGTAAGCATACTGAACAGCTCTGAAAGTATACATGATGCATTCTCCAACCATTAATCAGTTTATCCTTCTGTAGCATTTAGAATAATAATATTAATAATGAGAATAATCCATTATGGCAAACTATTAAATTATGTTTCCTTAAAAAGTTTTTTTCTTTATCTCTTGTGCGAGATTCTGATTTTATTTGCACTAATATCTCTCTGAAGAACCTCACTTGAGTCAGGAGGTTTACTTTGGATTTACACCACTTGAAATTAGAAAAATATTTACAGATGGATTGGAGACATCATATATTTTTCCTTATTTCAGGATATAATTTAATCCATTCAGCTCTAAACTTTTAGATTTTTTTTGCAGGTGGATTTTTTTGTACAGAATCGGAAGTGTACTGCAATTACTTTCCTTGAAATGTTGCTCTTCTGTGGATTTATTCAAACTCCACATAGTTAAATCTTAAAAGGACATTTTTGGATAGCATGTTTGAAACTAACATTTTTTTTGGTCTCTAGATTTTGTGGAAGGATTTGAAAATGTTCCTTTGTTATTGCTGTTGTGCATAATTGAAATGGACTGCAAATTATACTATTTGGTAAAATGACTAAATGACCTTGACAATTTTCACTTATTTTCCACATGCACCTTCACTAGACTAATGTTAAACAGAGCTAATTTTTTTTATTGTGAAAAATTTGCACATACTATTTTTTTATTGGTGCCAGTTGGACACTTTATATTACAGGATATAGGAATACTCACAAACACTGGTGACAGTACAGAGCACTTTCACATCACTGCCTGCTGCATCCTGTTCAAATGATTTCTGCAGCAAAAAAAAAATGGTGAGAAGGGAGAACAGTGGAGACAGCTTTTTTTCTGAATGTTATTCCTCCCAGTCTTGGTAACTGGCTTTCTGTCCTCTCTGTGGTAACAACCAGCATTTTCAAAGCTACTTATTCACAGGTATAATTGCCTTGGGACTGTTTTAAAACCAGAAAAGGGAAAAAAAAAAAAAAAAAGGGTGTTCAGAGGTGCAAAACACTTTATGCAACATTCCCTGGAGTAATTAGTCACTCAGTGAAAGTCAGTAGCACAGAGCAGCATTTTGTCTTGAATGAATTTAAAGAGTGGAAAACATTAGTTGCTTAAGAGACCACTGTTGAGTTTAATAGTCTCAAAATTAAAAATCCGCATCTGCCAATGAAGATGTATGAATGCTCTGGCAAGATATAACGGCAGGCAAACGTACATGGCTGGCTGCAGACAGCCCTACATACCACACATGCATTCCCCTGGCCAGAAGCACGCCAGCTGTGGTAGAGGAGCCATGCAGCCTTCTTGCAGGAGGATTACTGAATCAAACACAGTACTTTGCTAACAGGACTGTACAGCTTCTGGACCAGAGCTTTTTTATTGTTGTTAAGTTTGGGGTTTTTCACACTTGACTCGCTGAGTGTGTAGGCAGATAAACTTGACTCTGCCTGGACATGCCCCTGTATTATGACTGAAATGAGGCAGAAGTCCTGTGGGAAAAAAAGGATGTGATCATTTAACTTAAGCCTGTATTATAATCACATGCATAAAAGCCTGAATTAACGTCGTGCTGGAAACTTTAATATTGACATTCTCCAACTTTTTTGAAAGGATGATGATGCAATTTTAATAAAGTTCTTTTAATATATTTTGTGTGTATAATCTTACACACCTATATAACTGAATGGTTTTTTCTTTAATTGTCTAACATTTTAAAAATTTCTGTTAAATTTTTTACTTTGCTATAAATTTGAAACAATGGTCCAAAGAATACCATTAATCATGTTATGTAAAAGGATTTAACTTCCATCTGTTGACTTTAAATGAGATCTCTGACACTATCAGTGATTGTCCTTTCATCCTTTATTTTGGACAGATGAAAAGATGAAAGAGAAAGACCTACTTTCACAACTGGCTGCTAGCCATTATTTTCTATAATTGTAATTTACCTACTCCTTCCTCAGAAAATACCATATTTTTTTACTCCTACTCTTACTCTCTAATCCAAACTTTGCTGTGTCAGTTACTGTTCCAAGATAATGGCATGACTGAAATTGAACTTGCTGCTCTGGATGATGTCATATTATTGTATATATTACGCATTGATAATAATTACATTATTATTTTCTACTAATTTAAATGCAGCCAGATGGTTCGCTTTTAGAACACGCAATTTAAACTACTGCAAACAGAATTCTTTCTTGACCTTTCAAAAGCTTTTATAAGTAGTTATGATATTTTAGTCCCATTAATGCCTATCAGTACTTCAGATCCTTCTCTTTGTTGTACTTCCTTTTGAACTGGCAACATGGAATTTCAAATCCCCTTTAATTTCAAATTCAATTAAAATTCAAGAATCTCAAATCTTGTTTGTTAAATCCTTTCAGAAATCCTAATAAGCTTCTCTGTGCTACACAGTGAAACAGATTTTGAATCACTTGCAAATTTGCCTATTCTTTTTGAACATTTCACACTGTTATTACATGTATGAAGTATCAGTCACAACATGCACCTCCAGAATATTTATTCTGTGTAAAAAATAAATAATACAAATTCCTAATATATGCAAGACATTAATGAAACATTCCTGGAAAGGTCCTGGTGAGGTTATGCTTTACACAAGGTACTATATGAAAAAAAGCAGAAACATCTGCTCAGGAATGGGAAATAATCACGGAGATTGAAGACAACGGTGGAACGGAATAAAGGCAAAATACTCCTTGACAGTGGTAGGCATGCAAAATACAGTGGAGTCCTGCAGAGCTTTTAAAATTACTGTAAGAAATGTAATGCTGAGGGTATAACTGAAACATTAAAATGGGGTGAGTAACAGACAAGGAAGAGGAATTCAATACCTTAAGCAACTCTCAGTATTAGCCAACTTTGTGTAGCATTACATATGTTCATTACAGGATAGGGAGAAAAGCTAAACTAAACACAGCTCTACCTTTCACTATTTGACCATTTTGAATTTAATAGTCTCCCACTATAGCCCAAGCTTTCTGTGTCTATTTTTGCTCTTGCACAGCCCCATTATTAGTGTCGGATTTGCAGCAGCAGAAACGGGTGGGAGGAGCTGGGCTTGTAACCTTTCATTAGTACTGTGGGGAACATCCATCTTAATACATATATAGATATATATACACACACCTTTTAGAATATCCATTAGCATTATTCTAAAAATGATTATTTGGGAATATATGCAATACATTCCATATAGTCTTCAACACACCATTGCTCTGCACATGGAAATTCATTCTTAAATTATCTGATTCTGAAAGAAATGTGACGTATTTTAACTCGTTTTTTATAATTAACCCAGAATTTTTGCTTTTAGTGTTTTTAACTTATTTCTTCAACAATAACATTAGTTTGCTTAACACATACCATAAATGCACAGACAAAGTTACAGGACAGACTCTATTCCTAGGACAGAAAATCCTATGGGTTAACCCATCAAACTGTGAAGAAAAGTAGTAAACAAAGTCTCTGCACTCTAAACTAAGTAAATATGTCTTCTGTGCTTTAACGATTGTCAAGCTGGCCCTTACTAACCTGTCAAAATGTGTTCATTTCAGCAAGAAAATATACTACTTGAAAGGTCAGGTCACAGACAATTCAGCTGAAGAATCAGTAACAAGTGAACCTAAAAAATAATCAGATCCCAGCAAGCTGTCAGGGGAAAGGTTATCAGAAGTACACCATTGGTTTAGAGTGAAACTCTTTAACAAATGACTTTTCCATTCTAAATGTTTTCATAATTGTGTGGCAGTAATTACTCAAGAGGATATTAAGACTGGGAAATTTGACAACAGCGATTGAAATGCAAGAATGAGAGAAGGGCATGAAAAACTTTTTCAAAGAGACATTCTTTCCTTCCTTACTAGTAAAGTAGAGCAAAGTCTCGTTTTTAACTCCTTAAATGAATATACCAGATTTGGCAAGAGAAATAGCTGTAAGTAAACTAATTTCTAAGCCTAAGAGGTGGTGCAAATAATCTAATTCATTTCAGGGATGATTTGTTTCCTTCTATGGTGTTCTTTTTAGCCATACCTATTTTAGATTATATGGGGTACTTACGTTATCTCAACAATACCCTCCGATGGCTCAGTGCAGAACTAATATCCAGATCCAGCTTAGCTAAGTTTAGGCAATCAAATTACCTGTGATAGGAATGCAGTCACTCTGTTCTTCCTGGAGTCCATGCAGAAGGAAGGGTCCTGCAAGATACATCTTCCAGTACAACACCATAAATGCCTTACTGTATGTCTCTCTCTCTCTGAACTCTATGGACTCCAAGGAAACTGGACTCCTAATTTAGGTATATGAGTAGGACAAATTTTGCCTTATGCCCTCAGTTTTGGTGCCTGAGTTGAACTTCAGTAAAATGTTTCAAGTAGCCTAAATTAATTTGTGTGAGTATTTTGCACTGAAGAAATCTGTGTAAGTTATGTAGGATATTTGCCCTTTTAGTGGCTAATAACTTAGACAAGAGAATAATGATTTATTAAAGGTGCCGAACTCAGTCAAAACGACTGAAGGACTATGAAAGGCTCAAGAGAACTTCTTCCCTCTTCTTCTGAGGATTTCAGTTCTTTGCCCAATGTCAGTCAAAGCTGTGGATCAGAGGGAGAAGTCTGAAGCATGAACATGTGAATGTTCCCCCTTTTTCTTTAAGCACAACATCAGCCTTTAAGCTGTGAAGGGCAGAGGTAGAAGTTCTGCAGTATCAGCTTTTTTACGATGCTGGCAACCTTAACATTTTTTTGTTTGCAGTGAAGTATTTTAATCATAGTGCAAGGGCTATGGCCATAATTCTTCCCACTAAGTTCTACTGTTAAATTAAAAAACAGTTCTTGCTGATCTGAATGAAAAGCAATTACTGTGAAAATCTATTACTTCATCAACAGTAATGTAAAAATAACTCTATCTTCAATATTTATATGAAGATTGTTGAAGTAGATTACTGATTATCCTTTATAAAAAACTACTTGACTTATAATTCTGATTTATATTTATACCAATGTAAAAGGAAATAAACTTCCAGCTACCTACCACACACAGCCTTGTTAGAGTTAATTGATATCTCCTGGGAACTAGCTGTGTTAGCTGGTGCTTTAAAACTCAGTGTGCTAGATTTATGTGAACTGAAAGTCTTGTTTCCTCATCTCTGGTATGACACCTTCTGCACCTGGTTGCAGTATTAATACCTGCTGTATTTGCGACAACTTGGCTGTGCCTGCCTGTGGCTGGAACAAGCCATATCGTATCTTTCTAAAATAATAAGATGTTTTTTTACAGGAACATAGAGTCATAGAAGGTGTGGGCTGGGAAGGACATTAAAGATCATGTAGTTCCAACTCCCCTGCCATGGGCAGGGACACCTTCCACAAGACCAAGCTGCTCAAAGCCTCATGCAATCTGACCTTGAACACTTCCAGAGATGGGCATTCACAACTTCTCTGGGCAATCTGTTCCAGTGCCACACTACCCTCATAGTGCAGGACTTCTTCTTTAAATCTAATCTAAATCTGCCCTCTTGCAGTTTAAGGCCATTACCTCTTGTCCTATCACTACATGCCCTTACAGAAAGTCCCTCTCCAGCTTTTCTGTGGGCCCTCTTTAGGGACTGAAACAGTGCTATGAGATCTCCCCAGAGAGTTCTCTTCTCCAGGCTGAACAACCCCAACTGCCTCAGCCTGTCTTCATAGGGGACGTGTTCCAGCCCTTTGATCATCTTTGTGGCCCTCCTCTGGACCCGCTCAAGCAGTTCTACGTCTTTTCTACTCTGCAGGCACCCAGAGCTGAACACAGTTCTCCAGGTGGGGTCTCATGAGAGCAGAGCAGAGAGGGACAATCACCTCCCTTGTCCTGCTGACTATACCCAGAATATGGTTGGCTTTCTGGGCTGCAAATGCACATTGTCAGCTCGTGTTAAACTTCTCATCAACCAACACTCCCGAGTCGTTTTCTACAGGGTTGCTCTCAATCCAGAAATTCTCCACCCAGCCTGTATTCATGCTTGGGATTGTCCCAGTCCATGTGCAGAACCTTGCATTTGACCTTTTTGAACTCATGAGGTTTGCAAGGGCCCATCTCTCTCAAACCTGTCAAGGTCCCTCTGGATGATGTCAATTTCCTCCAGTATGTTGACCATACCACTCAACTTGGTGTCATTGGCAAACTTGCTGAGAGTGCACTTAATCCCACTGCCCATGTCACCAGTAAAGCTGTTAAACAGCACCAGTCCCAGTACCGACCACTGAGGAATGCCAGTCATCACTGGTCTCTGCTTAGACAGTGAACCATTGGTTAATAGACTATATAACAAGCAAGTTCCTACTTAAGATTTAAAAAGTAAGACAGATTTAAAATGCTATTCTGGCAAAAACTTCCAGTCTCCTTTTATTTTGATGGTTATTTTTTTGAGCAATCATTGGTTGTTTGATAAGTGGATGAGCAAATTCTTCCTCTTCTCTAGGTAAAATAAATAATTTAACACAGTTTTCCTAATGAACCCCTAAGAATAAACTGAAATGAAAGCTTCACTAGTTCATCCAGTGAAAAGATACTTGTGTATTCTTGATAGTTTTGGTTCATTGAACCAAATGGTTCAATGGCCCTTGAACACAGCCTATCTACTCTGAATGTCTGTGAAATCAATTTCCTTTCTAAGACTATGTAACCACTGAGTCCATAAGTCTAGATAGCCTTCCAGCTATGCAGGACTTTGAATATGAGGAAGTCTTAATTCCAAGGAGAACAAAGGTTTCACTAAATGATCATGGTTTTTTTAACCCTGAAGTATAAAATCAGAGATAGAGCTATCTCTGCAAAAGGACCTGGGTATTGCAATGTCTCCCTGTGCTTTTAAGTACAGGGTTCTCATCCACAAAACCTCAGCTTGGCTGCTTACTGAACCACAAGAGCAGACCTCTTCTGCAGGAACCCATGTTTCTACCACTGTGTCTGGAGTGCTTAAGTTCACAAATGAGCCTCAGATATCACAGCATGGACTGGTTCTGTGCTTCAATAATTGATTATGTGATAGGCTTACAGCATCCAATTTAGGCACCTTCTTCCTTTGCACAGCACATCACTCACATTGCAAAGCAGGGGATATTGAAAACACAGACAAAAGTTGCTTTGCTCACCTATGGGAATTAGGTGCCTTATGTAAGTAAGACTTAGTAGTTAATCAACATTTATCAATAATGGATACAAATGCATAATATTCAAATATAATTTCAGAGTTTTACACAATGTATTGCCCAGAACAGGGGCTAGAAATTAGCTTTTGGTTTTTTTTTCCCACTGAGTGTCCAAACCCATAGGAGTTTGCCTTTATTTGGGCATCTGATGAAAACTTCATTGTTTCATCCAAAATAGAATACCATCAAAAGAAAGAATGCACTCCATCACACTGCATAGCCTCTTGTCTGGACTGTCTCCTAAGGTAAAAAAATGTTCAAATCACTGCAAGAAGTATTTGAACTTGTTCTCCTCTCAGGGAACTATGATGATTAGCAAGAAGTTGACTAAAAGAAAGAGCTTTTTCTACATTTCAAGCCATTTCTTGAGAGATGAGACAGGAGAGGATTTAGGGCTATGAATCCTGACTAGGGAGGATATATTCCTTCGGCCAACCATACAGACAGAGGAAAATAGTTTTATTGCTATTCTTTGTGTTTGCCATTGGACAACTATGGTAACCCACCACTTGCTCTGTTGCCCTCTCAAATATCACTCTCAGTCAACTAATATCTGCTGTTTGTTGTAGGGGCAGTCCAGGGATACAGTGAATACTGTGGGAGCTAGTGGGCTGCAGATTGTGTGGGTGATTGAGGGGTGCTGCAGTGCTCTCTCTGAGGATACTTTTGATCTTTTTGCAGCTTCCTCCAGCTTAGATGGAGTTCACTCTGCTCAGAAATAAATGCTATGGCTGTGTGATAGGATACAACTGTCCCTTGAAAATAACAATACCCAATGCCAAGCCTCCCCACCCTTTGCTTCTTCCTTTACCCAACTCCAGATAACATATTTCTGCACAACATGCCTTTCCTGAGTTCACAAATTTGTTATACTTTCCGCCATTTCTGATGGGCAAAGGGAGCAGGGACCTCTCTGACCCTGGCATAGCCTTCTGAACTGTGTCACGATTGGGGTATGCTTGAGGCTTTCTTTTTTGCCTCCTGAATAGTACCAGTCTTTGTTGCCCTATTGGCCTGTGCTTGAATGAATCTTTTGGGTGAATGACGTATTCCTTGACATTATCCATGTTGGTTTCACAGAGAAGGATATTAAAATGACCTAGCCTTATTATTCACTTAATAGTCACAGATAAAACCCCTGTATTTACCAAATTCTATCACACTGTGATACATGACAGCCCACATTTATTATAAGCAATATGATGGCTTTTAGAAAATGCTTTCTCTTCTTAAACAGCAGGGCTTTACAGGGAAATACATGAATCTCAGCTTTTACAGTTCTAACAGCCAAAACTGGATAGAGCAATAAAGCAAAAGATAATGAACACAAACTGGGGTATTGTTGGAAAGACAAGCTCCAGCTAGAAAGAATCACAGATAAACTACACTTTACATATTTTAATGTTTAAAATCAAATTACTGTACACTGTGTATCACCACACACACAAAAATCCTACCTTCCTTCAAAAAGTAATAGTTTGCATCATAGAGCATATATGCTAGCTTGCTTAATTGGCATGATACAGATATATCTGGTGTTTCTTACTCAATCTTAATGCTCAATAAAAGTATTCTTTTAATGTAAAAACATTTAAGTTGTGTAATTTCTTGTGAAAGCCATGAACATTACTGAATTGACACTAAGATGATTAACCAGGACACTGGAAAAGCTTACATTCTACATAAAAACCTGGCCACAAGAGCTAAGCAAGGCAACTTACAACAATTTATTCATTATTATACCATGAACCCTAAAAAGGGAAAAATGCACCTAAACATACAGCACTGAGTTTAGTGAAGAGATAGATAGTCCCTTTGGATACATCTGTGGCTAGTGGAATACATTCGTATAAAAGATACAGAAAATTAAGCGCCCATGACTGACGTGACCTTTTTCGTATGTCAAAAGGAATAAGTGTACAGTTTTCAGTATGAATAGGATATTGGCAGTTAATTCTCTTACTTGCCTTTGAGAAATGCCAGACTATGTGGCTTCCTTGTGAGAGGGAGAAGATAAGAACATTCTGAGGTAAATTATTTCTTATAATGAACTGAGAGTCTGGGTCCATATCATGATTTTAGTCATTACTGACAATTTATCTATATAGTGCATGCTATAACTCTAGATTAACTGCATAATTATGTAGCCATAAAGAGTACTGCAATATAATGGCACACACATATATTATGTAGTTTAAAACAGAAATAATTCCTGATAAAGCTGTCTTAAGAATTTCTCCTAAGAACTTTTCTTTCAGACAACATGAACTGAACTGCTACTGAACATTTGGGCATGTAAATATGTCATGCTGGGAGGTATTACTGAAACAGTGTGACTCCTAGGAATACACTAGTCGAAAGTGGGGTGAAATAAAAGGATCAATATCGTGCTTGGTGACATCAGCGGAAGTATAGAGCCATGAGCCCAGTTAGAAACTGATATGCAGGCTTGGTATTTCTTTACAACTCCTTTGACAATGGCAAATTATTAGGGACCTACCAGTGAAACCCACTGGTGTTTTCTGAATTATCTCCTAAGCATTTTAAATAATTGCTAAATAAATGTGTGAATTTATCCAGGATGTCAGCTTCAGAACTGAATCAATAATTGGGTCAATTCAATAAAGCAGCACTGAAATGATAGGAGATTCCAACTGCTATCACCAGAGAGGGAAAGGCTTTGTGAAAAAGATATCAACAAAAATTATTTACCATCTGAAAACTGTGAGAAACCTAAATGGCTCAATCTGTTTGGAGTTTAAATACCCTAGCTGTGAGAAACAATAGAATGGAAAAGATTTATTTTCTGTCCTAACAGAGAGATAGCAAGCACTTGTGAGTGGAAGTTAAAAATTGTGCATTTGCAATGGAAGGCATGAGCTGACTTTTGTTTCAGCAGTGATTAGACATTTTTTGTCTTTTCCCGTCTTCAACTCAAGAGTGGATTCCTTTTTGAGCATTTGGAAATCAATGGTATCTTCAATTGTAATTCCTATGAATATACATTAGTCCTCCATGCAGACATCACTAATGATGCTAAAAGGCTGACATTTTGCTTGTGGGTCTCACAGACATTTTCTGACAGCAGGGCTGACAGCAGTAAGGTTCCATTGAAGATTATGAAACAGGATGATTTTTAATTAGCACTGACTCTTATGCCTGTTTTCACATTAATTCTCTTTCACTCTTCAAATCATCCCTTTCTCCACTCTTTTCCTTATACCATGTTTTTCTCAGTCTCTGCTCTTCAGCTGTTTCACTTCTGTCATAGCAATCTCTCTGAGCTGGACTTCATCTCATTGCCCAGAATCTTTTCCACTTTCCTACTTCCCTCCTCCTCATCTTAGCTTTCTAAACCAGCTCCTCCCAGTGATCCTCCTACATCCCAGCTCTTTGATGAACTTGTCTCTCCATCTTTTACCCCATCTATTTTCCATACACTGTTTTCCAATTTTCTGTTAATAAAGAGCCAAATGTTTCTGTTCCTGTCTCCCCTTCTTGTTCAGACACAGTCATTCCCTTTCATTTCCCCTATTGCCTTCTGGGCCCAGATGCAGTTCTCAATCTCAACCCTTTTTGTAACATATTTCTTGTCCATGTGAAAAAGGAGTTTTTCAGTCTTCACAGGCTGTTTTCTGTCTACTTGCCAGAGTACCAGGGGCTTGGGCTTCCTGATGTCCATTTGTGTGCTTGTGTCCATCCTCTACAAATGCAGAGCAGTCCCTGAGGTGGCAGAATATGACAAATTCTTATCTGATGATGAAACACGAATTTTCTTACCAGCGTTACCATCAGCAAGGGGATGGGACTATGCCTCATGAGCATGAAGATTTTATCTCTTAAAATGAAGGTCTCTACTGATAGTATGTAAGTTCAAGGCCTTTTAACTCAACAAAATTTGAGAGACCAAGGAAAAGAACCATAGCTTTAGAAAGCTTTTGAAGATGAGGAATTAGCCACATGTACGTCTCCATTTCTCAGACCAGTGCAGATCACGGTTAAGACTTTCAGGCAGCATGAAATTATGCCAGACACTAAAAGCTCCTAATGGGCCACTTGGATGGAATCCGAATACAATGCAGTTCAGCCACATTCATTTTCATAGTCAGGCCATATGAAGATGGGTACAAGGTTTTGACAGCCCTTTTCCTTCTGGGAGTATCCTCAGTTTTGAGGGAATCCCTCTGTGGAAAGATGTGACCTCTGTTTACCTCCTTTACAGCAGGTGAATAAGCAACAGACTGTCTCAAAGTTACAGGATTGTTTTCAGCTAAATACTAATGCAACTTTTTTTGTACTTTTGTAATGTTTATTTTTTGAAATCCAACCCTGCATACAAGCCATTTCCTTCTCTAACTTGGCACCATACCAAAACCACTTTCTTCTCAGTTGATTCTTCTAAACATCTTAATGGCTGTATCAGCTTCCTGTAATTGTTCCTCCAGTATAGGATTTCCTCCATCCTCTCCTACTAGCTCAGGCAATGTCCTTCTGGTTTATGCTTTAAAATGCTTGGACATGTGACACAGACAAAAAGAAGAGACCAGTATATACTGAAAGTAGGGAGTCTTAAAAACAAATGGGAAAAACAGAGACCTGAACTATTCTTGCACTTGCTAGATTTGCTCAGGATCTGTGAGCAATCTGTTGCCTTTAAACCGTTGCTTTATAATGACGTCTCAGGAAAAGGAAAAGGAAGCATGAGAACACTGATGAGTAACCAAAAATAAGATAGTGATGTAAAGAATAAAGAGACTAGCTGGACTATGGTAACTTCCATCATTATTTAGCATTTAGGCAGCACTTTGAAAACATTAATTAACTCTTACAACCTTCATATCAGCTCTCACAGTGAGAGCTGTGTATCATCTTCACTATATAGTGGGGGTAACATAAGAACAAAGTCTCCAACACCACAAATGTCAGTAGACTTAGTTCCAATCATCATATCAGTAGCAAATTTGACACAAAAGATAAAGATGTTTGGCTAAAGCCATACAAAGTGCCTACAGCAGAAATTCTGGACATCCAAACTTACATTCTGATATTTTTATATGTTTCCCTTTCTAGAAAGTTTCACAGGTTTACAGAATTGCTTGTATTTTGCATAAGAAACTGGTCTTCATTAAGATATATATCACAAAACTATTACATCACCTTGGAAAAGTGATGACTCCACTAAACATCAGTATATCTGAAAAATATCTGAGTCACATTGTCTCAGTAGACAGCCCTTCAGAACAGTAACACGATCATTAATTCAGCAGGAAAGAGCTAGTGACCAACACAGTAGCCTTCCTGTGCTAGATGAAGTCCTACATTTCATAGACTGATTCAATAGTAGTTGCACTTGCTAACTACTCTGCTGAGGATGACCAGTGTTGCTCATAAGAGGGGGAAGAAACAGTCTACCTTCCAGCACCTCCACATCTCCCATCAGTTAGCTAGTGGATTGTACTCACATGGTAGTAACTTTGCTGTATATGAAGGTTCTTAAGCTTAGTGCTTTCATATCCAAAACTTCTGCTAAAACATCATCTGGCTCTAAAGACTCCTAAAGCATCAAGCGCTTAAAGTTCCCTCAGTAACATATCTGCATACTAAAAGTATTTTTGAGAGAATGGCCTTGTTGGCAATACTGAGGCAACAAGCACCAGGACCTTCCTGAGTCCCATAGACTGCATGTTGTGCAATCTATCCACCTACATGGCAAAACTGTGTAGTAATTTTTTTTTAAGAGGCCTCTGTGGCCAGGCCTTGCACAAGCAGTAAAAGTGGCAGTGATGCTCCTTGCATCCCCATCCAGTAGCCAGGCAATTAGAAAACTCAAGTGGGTTGTGGGAGGCTTGAATTCACAACATTCTTCTTCCTGAGGGCATGTAAATGTACATGTTCGATCAGTAAGACCTGTGTTCCAGCCAGCTTTGCTGGGATATCCTAGAAAGCAGGCAGCTTCTGCGGTGTCCCTTGCTAAAGCTCTCCTATCTCACAGTGATTAACAGAAAAAGAGGTAGAGAGTCCCGTATCCCATTAGTCAAATATGAGTTGTCAACAGTATCTATAACTCTTAACTGGCTTATCCAGGCACTTTCTTTCTGTCTTTTTTCCTACCATTGCTTTTCTTCTATGAATTTACCTCACCATATAAATAAATGGTGATGTCAAATGACTCAGGTGTCACCTGTATGCATGGAAACAAAAGCAAATGAATGTCAGTTGTGTGAATTTTAAATGCACATGATAAGATAATATGTGAAGCTAATGAAGACTCAAGTTTCATTATAGGATAAAACAGATTATGCAACCTGAGCTTTATATCATACATTGTATTCTTATGATTTTAACTCTGAATGGAAGAGAGAAAGAGGTGATTGTTCATGATCTGATGATTCTCTATTGTCCACACAAATACTGTTTTTTTAAAGGAGAAGGAAACTATGTGCTTAAGAGCCTAAATGGTGAAACAGATTCTTAGTGCCTTTTACTTGAAAATGCATAAGTAAAATTTTCCTGGAGGATGAGAAATTCAGGTGTGAAATGCAGCTACAGTTGCGAATGTAATAAGATATGAATTTTTTTTTTCCTTCTGTGTGTAGTACTGACATGCCTGTGGCTGCAGGCACATAAAAGACAATATAATTGAGGTGCTGGCAGCAGGCAGAAAATCATAGTATATTAAAAGTTTCTTTGTAATTAATACAGTCTTGATTATACCATTTTTTTAAAAAGCACTGGAGAATCTCAGGTTTCTGGAAGAGAGAGAAAAAATGTCTTATTTAATTGTGTTTTGTTCCATTACAAATAGTTCCCATACCATCAGCAAACTCAGCACCTTCAGTAGTGTAGTAAATACTGTAACACACTTCATTAGATATGGTTTGTTTTCTTTCCCCTGACTAGGAAAAGAATTCTGTTCTCAGTGCTGTGTTTAGTTTTCCTGGTGTGTTTTTAAAAATCCATGATGTTCTGAAATGCCCCCATGGGTATGACCCGGTGCTGTTAATCACACATAGCAGGTCAACTGGAATTGTAGATAACAGTCCTTAATGCAGACCATGACTAAGCCTTTTAGCTGTACAAGCACCAAGTGGCTGAGTGACTTGCATAGAGGGACTTAAGACTAGGTGTACAAAAAGATGGAGATATCTAAACCTGAAATCTCTATTTCCTACTCTTCTGTCAGCTGATATAGGAGATGGAAATATAGTGCCATGGTGAGAAATGACAACTGTGTTGAAAGGGTAGGGTACTTACATTTCCTTCTCTTCAGTCAGATATTTCTTGTATTTCTGTGAATTTTTGTCTAATAACCATCTGAATTAAAATTTCACTTCCTGAATTATCTAGGTAAAAATGAACACTATAGCCAGCTCAGCTGTTAGTTATCCATTGAGTGAACCTTTCCTTTAATCTCTCATCTTCAAATTTGTATTTTTACCTTATTGTTGGTCAAGGTCGGGAACCCATACTTTCTGTGTAAGTGCTCTTATTACCCTGTAAAAGGATCTGTCCCTTTATCACTCAAAGAATAACCAAGGATTCTACATGATATTGGGTAAATTAAATGACAAAATATGCTAAGTTGAACAAAAAAGAGTTGATCAAATATACCCTATAACCTCGAGGACAGAACCTTCACTAGAGGGTCAGAAGAGCAGGATTTGAATCTTTGTTCATGCATGTGAATATAGAGGGAAACTCATTCAGCAGAGGGTTGGTGACAGGCAAAAGCCTGGCAGGGCTTTGACATGGTACCTCAGTAGTCATGGCTATGAATTTTAAAAGACAAAAAATTGTTGTTCTCTCTATGTCTTGGTGAGGGTGACTATCGGAGTCTCTCTTATGCTTCTGCCACCAGTTCATTTAGACATCTCCTTGCTCAGTATGCTGATTTCTCTGATGCTCATCACACTGGAAGTCAGGGTACATGACCTGCGGCTGCTGGTTCTACATCAGAGGGAAAGTCAACAAAGTAGGTATTGCAATGAGCAGCAGGGCCCTTTTTTGTAGAGAGCCTAAACATTGAACTTGAACTTGACTTAGTACTTCGAGGAGGTTAGTGCAGAGAGCAGGATGCCTTATTTCTGTGCCTTGTGTTTATATTCCTGCTATATACCTGGGCTTTATATGGTGTTCACTGCTGGCAACATTCAGCATCAGGTTTTTTAGTCATGGTAATGGTAACCAAAGATGCATTGTGACCAAGTCTATTATGAGATAGCCACTGCAACTGAAAAATCAGGTCAGAGTACCGAAGGAAACCACTGTGTACAGTGCTGCCTTGGACATTCACATACTTTAAGCATGTGAGATTAAGCAAAAGTCCTCCAAAAAGTCTTTTAAAAAAGATTAATAAAGTCTAGTTATCCTGCAGAAAGAGGAAATTTACAACCTTCCAGCACAGTCCATTTACTTTTCCTGTCACTCCCTTTGTGGATGAATACCTTCACAGAGCTTCTCTGAGGAAATCAGCTTTAAGAGCAATTCTCTGTCACAATCTATCTGTGATGGCAAAGGGTTTTGTCAACTTTTGTCCCAAAAAGGAGACACGAACTCAGCAATCCGTTTTTTCTCCATTTACAGACTCAGATATTCTTTAATGCCCAGATATCTAGACTCTGATGGCTTGCTATTTGTAAAAAACTGAAGACTTGAGGAGCAAGGAGAAAAGGACAAACTAAACTGAGACCTCAAGAAATGGGCAGATCTTGGTGGTATCTCAGAAGCCTTAATGTCATGACAGCAGATCCCATGATTTATACTTGGCAGATGAAATTCCCACCTTCCTGCCATTTTGGCATGATCCATACATAACAACAAAAAGTGTGGAAGTTCCTCAGGTAGTGGGCATATAGGAACAAGAGGGAAATGGTTACTGTGAAAGAGATAGGTACTAAAACCCCTTTGATGCATCACAGAGGATGGAAGTTATTCAATGAGAAGAGCTGAAAAAGAGTCAGTGATGAAACCGTCATATTGTGCCCTCAACTACCCCTTGTAAGATACCAGATAGGAACAGATTTCCTTAGTTTTTTCTTCTTCCGGTCATTTTATGATCTGTCAAAGAGAACTCATTTTTTTAACTAGGCTGATAGTAATGACACTAATTGCCTGCTTAAACTGGGTGTGTCCCAAACTTTGTCGCTAAACTTGCAGTCGCAGGTTTAGCAGTTGCTTGAAGCTCACTAAAGCAGATTCTTCAAGGCAAGAACTGCATTTTACTATATATTTATGTAGTAGATAAATTTATGATGTAATGGGCCCCAATTTCTTTTGGCATCTCTAACCGCCTTTTTAATATAAATCTTTATTATAATAATAAGCTTTTGGGACAGGAGCCAAAGTCTTTCTCTGAGGATTTCTGCATATGCCCCAGTGTGCTGGTCACCAGTTCTAACTGTGGCCTTTGAACTCATTTGTACTGAAATGCAGCTGAAAGTCAGAATAACAAGACCATTAATAATAGTAGCAGCGCAAAGACATAGTGCTGTATGGTAAAGAACACACAAGAGGGCTGCATGGGTTTAGATCTGTATTATGATAATGAAGCCTGGGTGCTGAGAGCTATGGCTTCTACTCACATACCCTGAGTTTCAGCCAAGTCAGAGTTCTACGGAAAATTAATTGTTGCTGGAAATTTCTTGAAGTATTTTTGTACCAGTCCATATATAAAGCAAGTTTTAAAAAATTAAAATGAAAACACAGGGCAGTACAGGGGAGATGTCTGGGAATGCACTGGCTTTGAAGATACAGATATGTTGGGACACACAGGATTTATGTTTTTAACATATGTTCTGAGTGGGATTTTTTTTTCAGAAAGTCGCACCTCAGTCTAAGTTAAGGACACCTCCATTTTAAGCTACTGTGGCAGGTCCATAGAAACCATAGTCCTGACAGTTTTACTAGAGGAACGCTTTTATCTTCTGTTGCTTACTCCGTCTGTTCAGAGAAGAAGTAAGTGAGCTGTCAGTGCACTGACCTGCACACACTGCTGGCAGGTGGCTGTGGAGCAATGGCAGACAGCACTGGCTTGTTTCCTTCCCTTGAGCTCCCTAGTATTTTGTAGATAAAATTATGGTGCTACTGCTACATCATAATAGAAAAAGAAGAGGAACCATTTCCCACATTTTCCTTTATGTCAAAGTTTAGCTTTGGATTAATCTTTTTGTTGCCATAATTCTTTGTGGAACCACTGAGCTTTCAGCAGAGAAGCAAACTCTTCATCTCTGTTGCTAAATGAGAGAAGGGCAATTTTCTGACCCTGAGAGCAGGTGGCCTAGCCCAGCCGCAGTTATGCTATATAGTGTTTGGCCCCCTTTGAACCTTTAAAGGTACCCTTCTAGGGCTAAAACATAACTATTTCCTCTGGGTTGGGGTTGATTTCTTTTTTTAGTACAAAGCATCATAAAAAACTTGGGTATTATGCTGGGGGTCTCATTAGAATCATGTTTTCGTCCATGTAATATATGATGCTTTTGTACATGTTTTCATACATTGCTTGCTCTAGGGTACAGCATGAGGAATCTTTGGAGGTGCAAAGTTGGGATGATGTTGGAAGACTGTTGAGGCTGGAGGGAACAAAACCTGGTGCCATAATGTCTATACTGCCTATTGGAATTGATCCCCACTTGGGCTATCCCTCCAGCCAGGCTTAGGCATCACTTCCTAAAGAATTGGCATAAACTAAAGCACCCTGGAAGCATGTTAGCAATTAAACAGTGCAGATGATCACCAGGCCAGTGCTCAAACTTGTTCCTTGCCCTTGTTTTACTTAGCAATATGGAAGGAGCTGAAATATCCACACACCCTAGGATTAGGTTGCCAGGGGAAATGCAAACATTGGGCTTAATTGACTGGGATACTTGACAGCACATAACTTTAATGCTATTATGCAATATTGTTTGTCACTAAATCTAGGGGTCAGTCTTCATATGTGGGGGTTGGTTAAGATGAAGAGCTCAAGAGGCACGTTGTAGCCATAAATATCTAGGGATTTGGCAAAGTCTGAACAGACTTCACTGTCACTCCTTTACTCAGATGCCTTGCTCTTCTCAAGCAAGGTCACCTTATCTGTCTTACTCCCTCGATTCAGGAGCCAGCCTGTCTTTGGTGAAGCTTTACTGCTGTTCCTGTTACTTCTTTCAAATGGAATAGCTCTTTTTAAAGCAGTCAGGAGTAAAAAAAGATAACATCTTGGCTTACTGCCATATATCTTGTTTATAGAGGCTAATATGATATAGAGCATGGGAAATGTGGGACAAAGACCTGTGATCTTGCACTTGTCAAGTCTTGCCCTTGATGTTCTGTGCTGACCCTGAAGGATCACCAGTGTGGTCTTTTTTCAGCTGCTCAATACATGACTGCTTCTGCACCCCATATGGTCTTTTTATCTTCTTTTTCACCATCTCTGTCCTAATGAGTAACTGAGTGCAAGAGCATAGAAGGATTCCGACCTCAACTGATGCTTAAAATCTGTGCATACTCTGAAGGATTGCATGCATGCCTTTCTTCCTACATGACTCAAATTTGCCTTTTCTTCTTGCTTTTGCCCATATTTTCAGCACTCCTGTCTAAGTAAATTTAATTTTAAAATCTCTTTTAGCTGAGATCACACAATCCTGCTGTACTTTTCCATGATTATCAGTTTCTGATCCTCTCTGTACCTAACCTTTTATCCTGATTTGGGGTAGAGGGAGTGCCTTAAGTGGAGGGAGTAGCTCAAGTGGTTAATATGGCCTGAAGCACTTTTTCTCTAGGCACTTCCCTTCAAAGCCTATGCTTCCAAATGCATTACAAGGTCAAATTTTTACTTTTTTTTTTAAACCCAACAACTGAAAAACAGGCTTGACTAGAAAAGAACTTTCCCAACTCACTTTTACAATTTAAATCATGAACCAAAGCCATTTGCAGAACACACACAAAAAACTGGTGTGCTGTGCTTCCGTGCTATTTATGTATGACCGTTTTCAATGTAAGTACCTCTTTTTAGGAGGTGATTGAGACAAATTTAGCAGATGGGTGGAGAAGATGGTGATTGCTCATGCTTCTCAATCTTTACAACAGAAGGAAGGATGGGAACATTTGGTATATGTGCCCTTAGATGCCCACATACTAGCAGTGCAACATGGGAAGGCTAGTATCACATATCTAGTGCTGGTTTTAGTGACCTTTAACCTACCTGGCACACTCCAAAGCACAACCAGGAACTAAAGAGGGAGAAATCATCAAGTAAAGCTTGATCCTCCCTCTGGATGCATCAATAAGATAATTTCAAAATATCTGACAAGACCTACAATTTAGCTGCAGGATTTAATACTGGAAGATTGATGTGTTTACTGTAATGGCAGTAAATTGGCTATTCAGAAAGAACTGTATATCTTTGCAGTGCAGGAAGTGTCTGTGTCTGAGGGAGATAGGGGCAAGTTATATCTAAAGGCAGATAATCAAAACAGAAGTATCACACTAAAACCATAAAAAATAATTAGAGAAATAGATTGGGGAAAAAAGAGAGAAGGAAGTATAGAAGCTACTTTGAGCCTCACCCTTTTTGTTTACACTGACCTGAAATTATGGTCTAATTTTAGAAAATGACACGGTCTTCTTGAGCCAAGAGAAGACTCAGAGAAAATTTTTCTTGCCATAGGCTTCTGCTGAATGGAAATTCTCTGTTAGTGACAAGTAATGTGGTTTAAAGCAAAAAAAAAAAAAAAAAAAAAAAAGCAAGAGCGTGTTTGAGAAGCCTCTGCTACAAATTGCCTTTAATTAGAACTAGAATACCTTGGCAATCCAAGGAGTAAAAATCTGCACTTGTCACTATAATTCTTTTCCACCTTTCTTCCCAAGACTACATGCAAGATGAGATAGCTGCTGATTTCTACATCCAATTATTGGCATGTTATTTACAGATTTGCACATACATTGTAGACAGTTTCTCCCATTTTGGAGAAATTTAGAAAATTTAGCCAGATGGAAAAAAAAAATATTTTCTACTCCCTCTCTTCCTCTTTCCCCTAGATTGTATGCAATACAGAAGCCCAGAGGAAGAGAATGGTGCATGAAATACATGGTACTCAATATTCTTCTAAGGCATCTGCTATGTACATTCCTTGTTGTGTGATATTTTCAAAGCTGCTACAATGAAAGTTGCTTGCCAAAGGGAGAATACCAGAAAGTGAAATATTTCTGCCTCTTGTGCAATCACAAGGAAGTGACCTCGGGCAGGACCTTGGAATGAACTTTCTGTGGGCGGCACATGTGTGTGGTCATAGTAAGCCACTGTGAACACAAAACTTATGCCTTATCTGCTGGGCCAGCCCTTCTGTTATTTCATTTCTATATCTCCTTTTCTCACTGTCTAGTACATTTAGTAGTTTGGCAATTATGTCTTTGGACACCTGTTTTCCTCCATTTCTCTGGTCTACACTCTTCTCCCTCTACCTTATTCTCAAAGATTTTTTTTTTAACTTTTACAGGTACTGTTCAGTGTCTTTGGCAGCTATGTTATAACTGAAATAACTTTGTCAGCATTATAGAAGAAGATCCATTTTCTGCTGTTCAGGTTGTGTTCTGTGTGTTTCATACAGGATTTTACTACAGTTTTCCGTTGACAAAAATGAAGAAAGGGTCTAGGTTTTTCTACAGTGCCTTTACTAAGTGCTGTTGCCTTTTTGCTCATGCGTTTTCAGTCATTTTTACACAGTGAGGACAGAGTTACAGAGCCTATTTCAAAGGTACACTCTGAAAGACAAGTCATTTTATTCTCTGTATTGTGTCTATCAAATATTTTCTCACGTTTCTACAATAATATTTCAGCAAAACCGAGATGATGGGACTGTAATAATCATCGTCACCCTATCTGATAAGAGGCTTCACAGAGATTCAACTGGCAGTTTGACAGTCTTCTGCCATAGTTACTACACCCTGCTGATAAAACTGCTATTGCCACAAATTGATCCTGACAAGAACAAGTTCATCTCTATTCTGAATTTCGGGCTTGACCTTGGGGAGTTTACAAGTTTAAGCACTATACTGGGCACAAAATATGTAGCACAAAAGCTGTATAACTAAAGAAATATCCCAGCCTTTCTCTTTTACTATCTGTTTATTCTCTCTGTTGCATGATTATTTTAAACTGTTCTGTGGTATGGCTAAAAGTCAAATTCAATATTTTTCAAAGCACATTAAAATTACCCACTACTGATTATAAGACTTATTTACCTGGGCACAAAATCTCTTTCCTTAACCAGTTTGGGGTTGAGATATTCTAGTCCCCACCAATTGTAGTCTGAAGAACAGTGTCATAAGGCAAAGGTTGGAACAATAAGGGAGAAAGCAAAAGAAAAAGCAACAGCTAAATTGGGCTATCTATAAAATCTTG
Organism: Eurystomus gularis; assembly: GCA_013400335.1. Lineage (NCBI taxonomy): Eukaryota > Metazoa > Chordata > Aves > Coraciiformes > Coraciidae > Eurystomus > Eurystomus gularis. Next base: position 26,235 of record VZZY01019973.1, on the reverse strand, counting down.
CCAGAACAGAGAGATCTTTTGTTTTGTACATACAGTGTAAATACAGTAAATGCTGTGTAAACACACTGTATAAATACAATTGTGAGTGTAGGGCTGCTCTGGGATCCTTGTATGAAAACCATCAGTCTTGATAAATTTTTCAGCCTGTCTGTAAGCTTTACTCAATTTCTGGACTTGAGGAGAATGATAATGGAAGACATCTCCAAAAACCACTCTTGGTGGCAACTATATATTCTCAAAATTACATGTTTTTAACTATGTAGATTCAAAATAGTAGTGCAGAGAGGAGAAAGCAATTGGGAAAACTACTTGGAATCCTCATCTCCATAAGACCTGACTTCTACCTAAATTTTGTATCCGTAAATTTATTTAGTATGCTGGTGTAAGGATGGGAGGGTCCATGTCTTTGACTCTTTCTGAAGCTCCCACAATCCTAATGTTGGGTCTAAAGTACAGATTATCATCTTCCAGTGGTTTAGGCCATCATGGTCTATCATTGAGTTTTAGGACTCATTCCTGAGAAACAGGAAAAATTGCCTTGAATTCTTCAGAAGATAGAATTAAACCCAAAACTCCCACATTGTGGTTAGTCTTATTTTATGCACGAATTCTAGGAACACCTTGAGCATTTCAAAAGAAAGAGCCACATACTTCTCTATTTTGTGGGATCTAGACTGCTAAGCTTGTGTTGACAAGTTTATTGCATTGCTTAGAACTCAAAATTGTGTTTAAACACTAGTGAGGAACTGATCTGCAGTGCTTCAAGCCTGGAAAACCTGAAAGAGTAATCACTTTAGAGGTCCTAAGGATTATATGGCAGCGGAGAAGTTTTCAACAAGACCATTTTGGACACAAGCATCTAAATTTCATTCCATTAGCTGTTGTTTGGTATATAAAATTCTGCCTATTAATTCAGTCCTGATGCCAGGGCTGTGCTCACATATGTATCTGGAACTTTTAGTTCACCTACAAAGCCTGCCAAAGAGGTGTGACAGGGGAGACACAGCAACTGTGTCTCCCCTGTCCCCAGTGTCCAGACAGGAGAGCAGCGAGTGAGCCAGGGGACAGAGGCAGTATCCACCAGCAGATGCATGAACAGAATCTTTTTTCTGGGGGTTTTGGGAGAAGAAATGCTGTGGCAATGGTAAAGAGGGTATGATTTCTTGCAAGAGACAGGAAATGAATGTGTTATGTCAAGTGGGAGAGAATATGAATGTTAAGACATGTAGAATACAGAAGACAAGCAAGCACTGATAGAAGGGTGTCCAGGAGAGAGTGAGAAGCTGAGATTAACAAGAAAGAAATGGAAAGGGAGGGCGTGTATTCTCAGTGGAGATACGGGTGAATCAGTGGACCTGTAGCTGATATAAGCAAGAGAAAGAGAGACCAACATTTCTAGGGAACTGAAAAGAGAAGTAACTGCTCATGGAGTAGGGACCTTGAACCTTGGGAACCTTTCAAAATTCGGGATGAGCCTCTCCAACTGCTCAGAGGATGTTTCCAAGTCATCTGATCATCTGCCATTTCTCTTAGCACTGCTGGAAACATCCCAAGATTAACATCATGATGTCAAAAGGAAAATCCCTGATTTACTTTGCAAAAACTACACCCTGTCCATCTCTCAATTATAAATATTAATGAACAATTCTGGAGTATCTGAACTGAAGCAATATGATAGCATTCTCATTTATAGACCTACTGCTCTCAAACAAAATCCATCTGAATAACTCGTGTTTTGTCAGTTCTCGAGGCATGCTGACTGGTGTGTATATTGCCTAGGCAGCTGCAGAAGGTAAAATGAAGAGTGGGAGCATGTGGGGAGCCAAGCTCATTGCGGTTAAGCTTGTGTGCAAGAACATCTGTGAGTTCTGAGGGCTAGTTTGCAGCATTTCTGATTGTTGATTTATGGCTGAGGAGGTACTTAGGACTCTGGAGGAGCTTTTAATGTTTAGTTCAGAAATAGAGGTGTTTGATGGCAAAGCTGAGATTAAAATCATTATTGTTGGATACAACCAGGCTAATTCGGAATCTTACCTTAATGTCCACATTGATCTGTTACTTTGATCATTGCCCTTTCTCAATCTGTGGACAAAGAATGTGTGAGGGTACATCATCGCAATTTTCTTACAACCTTGAAGAATGACATAACACAAAACTTTAGATACCTGAGATTTTCAGTCCAATACTATTACTTGAGATGAACAGAGTCACAGTCCGTTTAAGTTTCCTTTTAAACAATGGTTTATGTCACAGGACAAAGGATTTGTCATTTGCTGTGGGAAAGCTAAAAATAACAGTTTGCTAGGACTCAGGTCAGTAAAGGACTTTATTCTGTTAATCATCCTGAATGTTTCTTCCTCTCTTCTCCCTTGTGAGGGATGAAATAATGGGCTATACGCTTGAAAAGGGTAATGGAAAAACAGAATTATCTCATGATTTTTTTTAAAGAATGTTTCCTTATATATCCATTTGCATAGTAGTGTGAAGGAGAAGATCATATTCTTATACCTCTATTTAGTCTAGGCATGTTTGTGTTGCTCTTCATATTAGTATATATCTCATTCCATAAATTATCAACTACCTGAAAAAAAGTGGTTTCATCATCCACTCTTCTTTTCAACTAGTTTCTTACAGATAAAAGGTCTTCTGGTTCATTCCTTCGGTATCAGGGATCTTTTTGTGTTAATGATTTGTTTAAACAGATGCTAAATAAAATTACAAGCACATTTTATGTCTACAAACCGGTCCTGCCAGGTCATAAACACTGATAATTCCCACTGAAGTAAGAGGATACCTGAGGAGACTTTGAAGACACCCCTCAGATCCTCAAGAGCTTACCCATGTCCTTGGGCATCCTTTGCAACCTCCACTCATGCAGATAAATTTCATTGAGGTTACGCTAATGGTGTACTTAAGGCTACAGCTTGATCTGTGGTGTTCTCCTTTTTATCAGTATTGGTGCAGAGTTCTCTTTGATCTGCACTTCTGCATTACCTTCCTCAAGATCTCAGATGGCTTTTCAAATGTTAATGAATTCTACCCATTCTACCCCAGGGAAACTGAGGTGATGAGAAATCACAGGAGATACTTATGTTCACAAATACAACCTACAACTAAGTTGAGAACATCACAGTGAGATCACTTATTCCCATACAGTACAGGTCATACAGGTATCTGTTGCATAGCCTGCACATAGAACGTCCTGCGCCATTAAAACACTTCCCTGGTGAACAGAGATGTCTGTTGCTGATGGGAGAAATTTTGCTCTCCTTGATGCTTTCCCTTGAGCATGAAGCCCTTAATTACTGCAGAGAGGGAGTTGGTAATCTTTCAAGAGTCATGGGCCAGACCATAGTTTTCATTCTCAAAATAGTTGTTCAGTATGACGACTGAAATCCAGCAGAAGATTGAAGTGGATGATGTTCACTGAGGCAAGATGAGACCAACTGGCTGTGTAAGAGAGTCAGTTTCCTGAGACTGAAATTCAGGAAAGCCAGAAGTACCTGCCTCTCATTGGCACCAGCTGTGGAAGTACTGGGTGCACATTTGGTTGAACAAAATTTAGTAACTAGAATGCATTCATCATGCTTCATCTTGACAGTTTCAAGAAAGAGTAAGTAAAGAACATGTTTATTATTTGGTGAAATATTCTGAAAGAAAAATATCTACTTTTCAGTCTTTTGCTGTTTGAGTTTCAATATTGTCCTTTAGATATGTGATGTCTAAAGGGTGCTTACACTTGTAAAATCGGTGATGAATGAATATGGAACATTTGGTTTATGTAGATTTCTCTGTGGGAGAAAACCATTTTAATTTATAGTTTCATTCAATTGAATCATCAGTGCTAGCTGCTTTCATACGCATGAGAAGGGAGTGGACAGTTCTTTTATCAATGCCTTTAGGTTGAAGTGACAAAATCAAACTCATGTAAATTACTTTCACGTAGTTATCTAGCTTAACTTCAATGGGCATTAAAAAATTACTTAAAGTTCACAGCCCACATTCTCAAGTGACTGTTCATTTAAAAAAATATCCATTTTTATACTTAATATCTCCAAATGAGAGGAAAATAGTGTGTGACTGAATGTGCTGCAAACAAATGTCACAAATACTATTATTATCCTAACAGGCTGAAAATTGAACAAATAGTTCTATATTTTTCCTTAGAAACAAGTCATAAAAAGAGAAACTAATTTGAGAGCTTACTGCTACAATAGTCTATGTTGTAATTATTACTTACATATCTGTATCTCCCATCATAGCAGAGCATTGTAATGAAACCATACCACGGAACATAACAAACTCTGGTTTACCTGTCCTTTTTTCCTGTACAGGAAAGGAATAGTTGTAGTAAATAAGATGACAGCAGCCTTGAAAAATGTATTGCTCCTCTCACTGGCAAATCTTAAACCAATTACTTTTACTTTAGAGCAGGACTAAATGAAGTACAATAGTACAGTTTCAAATTTTAGAGAGTCCACTGATTTTAGATGCCTTTATTTTAAAGTATCAAACCTGAACCATGTTTTATATTCAGGATATGCTTTTCAGATTTTTGATCTGTCACTTAAAACAGTGCCCTGGTTTTGCAACCTGACATTTTTGTCTGACAATGACTGAGTAGGAAAGATTCAAATTTAGTCAGATTATCAAAGAACTACAGAATTTGATAATATTTGATTTGGTTATGTCCGGTACCAATGCATATGTGCAATGGGAAAACAGTCACATATGTTATGCAATACATTTTAAAAGTTTTTAAGTTTGAAAATGCTTGTGTCTAGACAGCTTAGAAATGCTAATTCACCAGCTCTTAGAAACATAGAGGGTTTTTTAACAATATGTTTGAGTAATTGCTTAACATTCTGCAAAAAGATATTTTTTATGAATAAGTAAACAAAACAACAGAAATAAAATGTATTTGAGATATATTGACAATGGTGTTTAAAATGTCACGAAACTGACCACATTTTGTGGTATTTAAAATATATTGATTATAAAATGCATGCATTATAGTATGAGAAAATATTTGGAGCCCGGTCCTTTGGCTTGCATTGAATGCTAGAGTTTGAAAGATTAAAGATCCTGGGCAAGCAATGTTGTCAAGGGAAAATACTCAGATTTCCTTCTTGCTTTTTAACAAGTTTTATTGTAGGTTCATTTTGAAATCATAGGAAATCTATATGCATGAGTCTGCAAGATCCTCTCATTTTTAATAGTACCATAATAATCTCAAAACAATAACTCTTAAGAATTAGGTGATTGTGTCTTATCTACCAAAATGCTAAGTCTTACCACCTTTTTAATTATAAAGTCCCTTTCCACACAAAAAATTATGAAAGAATGTGTTTCACTATAAATTCAGAATTCTAGATTTATCCCATAAAGAGAAAATATATGACAAAGAACTGGTCCCATCTCCAATACACTGCTTCAGTCAATTACTTGAAATTTTGCATTTGTATGTGTTACTAAACAGATGCTATAAACTCCAGGCCACTATATGAAAGGACTGTAGCTTTTTCTCACCTGACATATAGCACAAGTGACTCAGCTGTGCCTGTTAGGGAAGACTAGTGGTGCAAGAGATGGATATCTGAAGAAAACTTCCAGCACTGAACGTACAAAATAATAATAAAAAACATTCAGTGGAGAGGGGAGGACTATGAGAACAGAAATGTGTTACTACAATTATTTCTCAAATGTAACCCTTAATAAAGCATTATAAATCTAAAATCAAAATTTGATGTGGTCAGAAAGAACAGCATTTTACAAATTTGATCACTTTTTTCTTTAAGCAAATGATTTGCAAACCAATCAAAGAAGCATAATGGCTTTGCCACAGCAGCTCTCCCAGTGTAAGGAGGCCTTCTGGTGGCCAAAACAATGAACATTTCTTCCAGGAATAAACATTACTTCTCCAGATGCATGTAAAATTCTACATAAGTTAACATGCATAGAATTGTATAGAAGACTACCTAAAGGATTTAAGCAGTGATTTGTTTATGCCTTGATGTTACTGCACAAATTTTGTCCTTCTTCAGTCAGTACATGAGGAGCTAAAGAATTTAGCATGAATAAGTATTGTCAAAACTTTGCTTACATGAGACCGTATGATATGCTGATATCCACCATTGACCCTCTGCATTTTATTTGAACAATTAAAAGCTAAGAGAATTGTAATAAAACATTTTACAACAAAATCATTCCTAATAACATATTCAACCTGAATATTGATTATATGAACAGCCACATTTCATGTTTTTATAACAATTGGAGGTTTTTTCCCCTGCGTGATAGATTTTCCTTTTGAGCAGTACAGCCGGATACTCAGCACAAAATATACTTTGCTGTATTTTCTTTTAAAATAAATTATTTTCTGGTATGCAAATCAAAAAGTATTTATTCCTAAAATGTTATGCGCTTTTGAGAACATTTGATAATCTTTTAAGTTCATTGATACTGAGAATGTCTCAATACATAGCAAGCATAGGTGTTGCTGGGAGATGCAGTTTGATGAACAAAGATATCCTTCCTAGTCTTCAGTCTGGTTTGTACTACACCCTTAACTGTGAAGAGGTAGCTCCATTGACACTGGATATTTATTGCTAGTTTCTCAGCTGGTTTGTTAAATGAAAAGCATTAGATTCTAGCTATAACTGGCAAGGCCAGGACTCCCATAATATCCTTATAGGTAAGCTCAGGAAGTGTGGGTTAGATGAGTGGTCAGTGAGGTGGATTGAGAAATGGCTGAACAACAGAGCTCAGAGGGTTGTGATCAGCAGTGCAGATCCAGTCAGAGGCCTGTAGCCAGTGGTGCTCCTCAGGGGTCAGTATTTGGTCCAGTCCTGTTCAGCATATTCATCAGTGACCTGGTTGAAGGGATGGCGTGTACCCTCAGCAAGTTTGCTGATGATGAAAAACTCAGAGGAGTGGCTGACACACCAGGAGGCTGTGCTGCCATTCAGCGAGACCTGGATAGACTGGAAAGTTGAGTGGAGGGGAACCTAATAAATTTCAACAAGGGTAAGTGTAGAGTCCTGCACCTGGGGAGGAATAACCCCATGCACTCGTACAGTTTAGGAGTTGACCTGCTAGAAAGCAGCTCCACAGAGAAGGACCTGGGTGTCCTGGTAGAAAACAAGTTAACCATGAGCCAGCAGTGTGCTCTTGTAGCCAAGAAGGTCAATGGTATCCTGGGATACATTAGGAAGAGTGTGATCAGCAGGTCGAGGGAGCTTCTCCTTTCCCTCTACTCTGCCCTAGTGAAGCCATACCTGGAGTACTGTGTCCATTTTTGGGCTCCTCAGTTCAAGAGAGACAAGGAAATACCGGAAAGGGTCCAACAGAGGGCTATGAAGATGATTAGGGGACTGAAGCATCTCTCTTATGAGGAAAGGCTGAGAGACCTAAGTTCTACCTAAGCCTAAGGAGAAACTTCCTTAGTGTGAGGGTGGTGGAGCCCTGAAATAGGCTGCCCAGAGAGGTTGTGGAGTCTCTTCTCTGGAGACTTTCAAAACCCACCTGGACACTTCCTGTGCAACCCGCTCTAGGTGAACCTGTTTTGGTAGGGCCGTTGGACTAGATGATCTCTGGAGGTCCCTTCCAACCCCTACCATTCTGTGATTCTGTGATTCAATGATTCTGTGAAGGCCATCAACAGTTTGTATCAGTTTCTTCAGTACTGAAGTATGTGAGTAGACAAGGAGAAGACACTTGTCTACTTCTCAAAGAGCCCTAACCTCTGTTTAACAGAGTTGCTTCAGTTAGCTGGGGCTTCATGTTTTCCCCTTTTGACAGACCTTCTTTGGCATGCAAATGATAGGTCATTGAACACTGTTAGCAAGAGGAAATTGTCTTTCCAGAAAAATTCTCAGATAGCCAGACATACATGAGCTTCATGAATCCTGGAAAATTCATCTTAAAGTCACAGTTGTTCTGTAAAGCAATACTGGAATTTTCTAGACATTCTTCACTGTAGTGAAAAACCTTTAAAAGTGATGTTACTATAGATCTGAAATAGTATGTCAAAAATTTAACCTCAACTGTAAATCACCAGTTAGCTGAAATTGATCCAGCAGTGTTATATAAGGTCCTATGTGTGTTTTCTTTTGAACTACACTTTTTAAAAAGTAGACTTAATGTGTTCTTCAGCATTATTAACTACAGCCATCAGATGGCAGTCCATAGTCGAGTAAGAAATATATCCCCAGTGTCTAAGTGGAGTTACGTGGGGAGCAACTTGCTCTCAATCTTTTTCTAGAATCCAAATGAAAGAAATGAATTTCAAGATGCTCCTTGGTTTTCTCAGTTTTTGCAATCCTTTCTAGAAAGTGAGATCTGTCCTTTCTTTTTCTTCCAAACTTGAATTGCAAACTCACTGTAATTGCACAAATGTCCCAAGAGTTAATGGCTTTTCCCTCAAAGTTTTGCCGAATATTCTAGCTCTTTGCCCTTTAATTCTATCGGTAACATGCTTAAAAATTTTAAAATCTCCTTTACTCCTTTAACAGAGACTTATTTAACTAAAAAAAAAGTACCCAGCAAAAAAGAAGGGTTTGGTGCATAGGAATGAGGAGCATTGATATAGGAAAATGGCAATTTTATGCTATGTTTGCATGGAAAAGCATCAGTGGTGTCTGTTGCTGTGCAATTGTAGCAATTATCCTCCTTGTTCGTTAGAAATTCCTGTTAAAGAATTTTTTAATTCTTAAGAGTTAAAGAGGTTTTTAATTCATTTATTAGGCTACTAGAAGACTGGTGTCAAATCTGTCTACAAGCTTTCCCCTAGATTTCTTTCCACTTCTGGAACCTTCCTCTGGGAGCTCTTCAGGGCAAGAGCTCTTAGGAATAACTTTAACGCTTCATCTTAGCCTTCCACTAGTACCACTCAGTACCTCTTAGAAATAAAAAAAATAATGATTTGGAGAAAACAAGTGGTAGATCTTACTTCTAATACTCGTGTTAAAAATAGGTGCCTGGAATTTTTGTGTTTCTTGTTCATGTTCCAAGGACACTCTTTGTGCCTGTTTTTGTACTACACAAGAGCTAGGACAGAGGTTAACAAAATAATGGTTATTGATAGGTTAGTAACCATGGAAGTGACTGAGCATGGCCAGGTAGGAATTAGCGCCTCTCCCCACAAAAAGGTGACAGGACCATTAGCCCAACTAGACCACTGTATGCAGCATGGACAACCACCAGGAGGAGCTGGAGGCCATTGTGCAGCAAGAAGACTATGATATAGTTGACATCATAGAAACATGGTGGGACAACTCATGTGACAGGAGTGCTATAATTGATGGCTGCCAACTTTTCAGAAGGGATAGGCAAGGAAGAAATTGTGGGGTGACCCTCTGTGTTAGGGAGTATTATGAACATCTACAACTTAATGATAGTGAGGATGGGGTTGACTTTTTATGGATAATAATCAGGGGGAAGGCCAACAAGGCAGATATCATGATAGGATTCTGTTAATGACTGATAACCAAGAAGAGGCAGATGAAATACCCTATAAGCAGCTGGAAGAGGTTTCATGATTGCTACCCTTTGTTCTTGTAGGGGATTTCAACTTTCCAGATGTCTGCTAGAAATACAATATAGCAGAGAGGGAACAGTCCTGGAGGTTTCTGGATATGTGGAAGATAAATTCATGACACAGCTGGTGGGGGAGCCAACCAGGGAAGGCCCACTCTTATACCTGCTGCATGTGAACAGAGAAAAACATGTGGGAGGTGTAACAGTTGGAGACCATCTTGGGCATAGCAATCCCAAAGTGACAGAATTTTTGATTCCTGGAGAAGTAAGTAGGGGGATCAGCAGAACTGCCACTTTGGACTTCCAGAGAACAGACTTAGGCCTTTTCAGGAGGCTGACTGACAGAGTCTCTTGGGAGGCAGTCCTGAGGGCAAAGGAGTGCAGGAAGGCTGAACATACTTCAGGAAGGAAGCCTAAAGGCACATCCCCATGTCCCGAGAGCCAGTGAAGAAGGCCAGACTGGATGTACAGAGAGCTTTGGCTGGCACTTGGGAACAAAAGGAGAGTTATGGCTTTGGAAGAAGGGGCAGGCCACTCATGAGGACTAAAAAGAAGTAGTGAAGCTATTCAGGGAGAAAATTAGAAGGTCCAAAGCCCAATTAGAACTCAACCTGGCTACTGTTGTTAGACAGTTAAAGTGTTTCTATAGATACATTAACAACAAAGGGAGGACTAAGGAGAATCTTCATCCATTATTGGATGCAGGGAAAAATGTAGTGACCAAGGATGAAGAAAAGCCTGAGGCACTTAATGCCTTCTTTGCCTCAGTCATTAGGAGTAGGACTACTTGTTCCCTGGGTACCCAGCCCCCTGAGCTGGGAGACAGGGATGGGGAGCAGAATGAGAACTCCTTAATCAAGGAGGAAATGGTTAGCGACCTGCTATGTCACTTAGACATACACAAGTCTATGGAGCCGGATGGGTTACAGCCAAAAGTACTGAGGGAGTTGGTGGATGCACTGACCAAGCCACTTTCCATCATTTATCAGCAGTCCTGGCTGATCAGGGAGGTCTCAGTGGACTGGACATTAGCAAATGTAACACCTGTCTACAAGAAGGACCAGAAGGAGGATCAGGGGAAGTACACACCTGTCAGTCTGACCTTGGTGCCCAAAAAGTTTATGGAGCAAATCATCTTGGGTGCCATTATGCACCATATACAAGACAACCATATGATCAGGCCCCATCAGCATGGCTTCCTGAATGCAGGTCATGTTTGACAAACCTGATCTCCTTCTATCACAAGATGACCCACCTAGTGAATAAGAGAAGGCTGTGGATTTTGTCTACCTGAACTTCACTAAAGCCTTCAACACTGTTTCACAACATTCTCATTAAAAAAATAGCTGCACATGGCTTGGATAGGTGTATGCTCTGCTGGGTAAAACAGTAGCTGAATGGCCGGGTCCAAAGAGTAGTGGTGAATGGAGTTAAATCCAGCTGGCAGCTGGTCACAAGCGGTGTTCCCCAGGGGTCAGTACTGGGGCCAGTTCTTTTTAATATCTTTATTGATGATCTTGGCAACAAGATAGAGTGCATCCTCAGTAAGTTTTCAGACTTTCCACACAGCAAGTTGGGCAGAAGTGTTGATCTGCTTGAGGGTAGAAAGGCTCTACAGAGGGACCTGGATCCAGGCTGCATCAATGGGCTGAGGCCAATAGTATGAGGTTCAACAAGAGCACATGACGGGTCCTGTTCCTGGGCCACAACAACCCCATGCAATGCTACAGGCTTGAGGAGGAGTGGCTGCAAAGCTGCCTGGCAGAAAGGGACCTGGGGGTACTGATCAACAACTGGCTAATATGAGCCAGCAGTGTGTTCAGGTGGACCTCAAGAAGGCCAATGGCATCCTGCCATGTATCAGAAATGTGTAGCCAGCAGGACTAAGGAAGTGATCATCCCCCTGTACTCAACAGTGATGAGGCCACATCTCAAGTACTGTGTCCACTTTTGGTCCTCACACTACAAGAAAGGCATCAAGGTGCTGGAGTGGGTCCAGAGAAGGGCAACAAAACTGCTCAGGGGTCTGGAGAACAAGTCTTATGAGGAGCAGCTAAGGGAGTTGGGGCTTAGTCTGAAGAAGAGGAAACTGAGGGGAGACCTTATTGCTCTCTACAACTACCTGAAAGGAGGTTGTAGTGAGGTGAGTGCCAATCTCTTCTCACAGGTAACAAGTGATAGGACACAAGGAAATGGCCTCGAGTTGCTCCAGGGGAAGTTTAGGTTGGATATTAGGAAAAATTTCTTCACAGAAAGGGTTGTGAGGCACTGGAACAGGCTGCCCAGGGAAATGGTTGAATCGCCATCGCTGGATGTGTTTAAAAGTTGTGTAGATATGGTGCTTAGGGGCATGGTTTAGCAGTAGACTTGGTAGAGTTAGGTTAATGGTTAGAATCCATGATCTTAAAGGTCTTTTCCAATCTGAACAATTCCATGATTTTATGATTTCCAGACAAACTTTGGTGAGAAGAAATTAATGATTTTGGGTCATTTCTGCTGTATCTGCAGAAAGTAGTGGACAGGCTAAGCAGACTTTTCTTCTCAAGCAATGAGAGAGAGTTAAAAGATGAACTGATGCACAGTATGTCCCAAAGATGTTATCAACCAGTGATAGATTGGATTGTAAAAGCTGAGAATAGGCCTTTTGATCCAGGACAAAAGACAGCTGAGATCCATTCCAGCCTCTTTTTTTCACAGTGGGGTCTGTAACATTTTACACATATTTGTCTTCTAGCTTTCCCGATTCCCTGGCTGCACTGGCAGATCAGACAAAATTTATCAGTCGTGAATGTTTTGTTAGTTACAGCGTTCAGAGTTCACCTTGTCTTTAATTTATCCTCCGATGCATCTTCTTTTCCAGCCAAAATCCCATAACTTGGTAAAAAATGTTTACTGTGATCCCAAAAGCAGCCTTCTTCAATGTTATGACTTGGCTTCTGGCTGGAAGCCAAGTTAAGAAGGATCACAATTCTCAGAAATACAGGTTATCTTAACGTAATGCACACTAGAAAAGACCCAGGCTGACTAGCTCTCTGAACTGGGAGATTTACCAGCTGGTGCAAACAGACAGTGGGAATTTATTGACACCCAGCTGCCTAACATACTGGCCTACTTATTCTCTCTAAAACATTATGAGTATCCATAAATTTGATTACCATTAATTTGGCAGATCTTTCTCCATAATCCCCCCAGGACTGTGCAACATTACGTTATTGAGGGGTCTTACCAGGATCTTTCTATCAGTCAGAAAACATTTTTGACCATAAAACCTTGATGTTTGATTGAAACCTTCATCTTTGATTGGGATGGAAGTGGAAGCACAACACCACCTTTCTTGCCAGTTTTAGCTCTAAAAGCCCCCCTAACAGTGGTTACATAAAACAGGAAAGCTGTGGAGACACTGGCCTTGATGCTGGGTTTATTCAAACAAAATATCACTTATATCCAATCACGGTCCTTGTGAAGTGCTTACAGATTGTTAGGCTGAGGTGTGTGTTAGACTCATCTCAGGCTTATTACAAAGCAGTCATCTCTCAGGTCAGTGTAAGGCCTATATTAGCAGTCTCTGGAGACCATCTGCAGAGTTTTCATGTCCCATTTCTTTCTCTGACATTCCTAGAACAGTCATAAAGAAGTAAGTATGATTTTGACAAAATACTGCTGTTTTAGGAGGTAGAGGTCTTTTAGTAACGCTGTGTGACAATCTCTCCCTAACTCCAAATTTTCAGCTCCTTTATTTGTGACATACCAAGACTGGGCATATACAAGTGTGTGTGTATCTGTGAATAAATTCTCAAAATAAGAAAAAAAAAACTAATTGTAGAGTAGCTGAATACCTTCAGGGTCTGCTGTTCCTATGTGTGTAATAACCAATTCACTCTCTTTCATTGCTATCATAGTATTCTGCTCCTAGAAAACTGTATGTCCTTGTGCCCTCTCCATGGGGCCATCTGTGGACACGTAACTCCAGTGAGCACATGGCAGACCAGGAAACTCTGACTGCAAAAGCATGGGATACCAAGAGTAAGATTTGCAGAAGACATCTTGAGGAACTCAGATTATTGCATATATGAGATATTTCTCTTAATAGTCGTCTGTGTATGAGTAAAGAGACTTTGTTCAGGTGTAAGTGTTTTTGTTAGAGAGTTTGATATGACAATGTCTGGGTAAGTAAAATTATGTAATTTCTAATTACACCAAAGGCAAACCTGTATTTTGTTAAACTGACTAGTTAACTATGAACAAGTAATTCGGTTTTTGAACAGGACACTTCCACAAAGAAATAATGAAAAGATTATACTATATTAATGCTGGTACTTGAACTTGACATGTAAAATCATATGAAATTACAATCCAATCATTCATACAGATGAGTCAAGCTGTTATTTTCATTTTCTTAACAATTTTTGAGATGGCTTATACCATCTTATCTTGTAATTCTCTTCATTTAACTGCCTTTTTCTACTTGAATGAATCTTGGGTTTAGTGCATTAAGACTGTTACATTTCCAAGAAAGTTTCTTTTCCTTAGTCTGATGTCCAGACAGAAGCCAGCAATATTACTAGGTTCATGTCCAGATATGAATCAGTATAGCTTATTATCAGTTAGACTTATCAGTTAGTAGGTCATAAGGGTCTTCAGAGAATAAACAGGCAGTACATACATTTTTGAGACTTTATTTCCCCCTCTGGAGTTTAATTTATCTTTTGACCTTTACTATCCAAACCCATTTGGTTTCTGAACTTACTGAAAAATTTTTCTTTCTCAGGTTATTTGAGGTGGAAATGGAACTAGAAGGTAAAGTTGTTCTGTGTTTCTCATAGTAATTTTGCTAGAGGATATTTTTCAGGAGCAAAAGCAGCAGTATGCTGAATGACTTCTGGATGTTTAAATATTGTTGCAAAATGGAATAATGACTCATTCATAAACTGAAATAAGTAAATATGTTGAGTAATTGAACACCCTTACTACAAGAGAAAAGATTCTTCTTGCATACTGCTGCTGCCACACCTCACATGAGACATTTGCAGGCCACTTACAAATTGTTGTCTTAGTGCAGTTATGTGGGGCTTCTGTGTAGAAAATGAACACTAAAGGCTTGAGTGTGTATCTCATCTAAACAAGATCTCTCATATATATATATATATGGATGGGAAGTTTTTCCATATTGGGGGAAAAAAAAAAAAGAAAGATAGAACTCTTTTAATCTGTGAAATTGGACTACTTAATTATCAATACAAATCAATATAGGAAGAATCCAATTCTCCATATTCTTCTCCTGTCTTCTTCTGGTATAGAATGTATGTATTTTTGGCAGTCAGAAATATTGCTAGAAATTCTGTATTCTTGACAGTCCCGATACACTTTTAGTAACACACAAATGATGAGAAGAACAAGGCATGTGCTTCCGATGCTGTCACGTGCAGGCCTGCTGAAGAGCTGGTATTTGCAGTGTTATGCCTTGTACGGTTCTAAACCTGCTCTTGCTTTTATGAATACCCAAAGTCAGCTGTCTGACCACGTTGTGAGAGGGCACTAGGCCATCTGAACAGGTGGCCATGGGCATTGACACAGAAAGATGCTCCTCACATGTGCTTGCTAAAGGCATTATTTCCTGCTGGACCATACTGAGCTCAAGCACAGTTAGAGGGATGTGTGCTCATTAATCCAGCTCTGAGCTGTATTAACTTTAAAAATAGCTTTTCTGACAGCATGGTGAGAGTTTCTGACCCATTTAAATTTAGCAGAACAACACATAAGCAACAGAGATTTCTGGTAAGCCTTCCGTGCTCAGCAGAATGGATCAGAGGAGTGCAGACTAATTTAGTCCAGCTAGCACAGAGACAGTCAGTAGTGCTCCAGAGTAGAGAGGAGAAAGATCAGCAAGATTTGAAAGCAGCCTTGATACCCCAGTCAACAAAGGTCGTCTCTGAATGAGTTTATGCTTCTCAGCAAGGAACAGTTTATTATTAATGTAAAAACCTGTCCTGTGAATCTAAATATAGATGAGATAGTAAAGGGGTAAAAAAAGGATAAAAAAGAAGAATGTATTTCAGAAAAAAATAGTCACACTACTACAGCAGTTTTCATTCACTAAGAGGAGCAGTTTCATACACATTGAGATACCACATCATAAAAGGTGCAGGTGTGTAAGTTCATATATTGCTGTAGTCTAGCCCTGAGAAGTAATGTAAATCAGTGCAGCTTCATTAAAGGAAACAGTCACATGAGTTTGCATTCTCAGTAGCAGCAGGAGCAGGATTGTCTGTATCACAGCCTGTCTGTATTGCAGCAGCTTAGGTACCAGCCCTTGCCTATATTCTTCATCCCCAATATTCCAGGAGGGAAAGAGAGGAGTCTGTGAAGGTCATTTCAAATGATGTTACGATGTGGAAAGCACCCTCAGTCTTTTTTGCTATATTCAGTAGGCCCAGCTGTGCCAGGGGGACCCATCCCACCGTAAGTGGAGCAGCTCCAGAGACCACTGTTTCAAAGATGCAGCCATGTCAAAGATTTCAAAAAATATTAATGTAGTTGCTTGAATGAAAAGTCACTGGTATCAGAGAATCAACATCTATTTTGAAAACATTCTTTCTTTTAAAATAGTGATTCTCTAGATCTGCTTCATGCACATGTACTGCTGATCTAGTCCTTACACATTTTTAATATTATATGTGGCATTTCAAATATGTTTCCCACCAACAGCATCTTGACATTTCAGAACTTGTTATAATAATAGTGTCTGTGTGCTAATAACTTCCCAGTTTCACTTAGCTCTTTTGCAAGACCTATTCTCGGCTGAAACTATTCTAAACTCAAGCCACTAGAAGGCAAACAAGCAATGTCTGTTTTTCCAGGGTAGGGGCTGAAATTACTACAGGAGAGTTGTGTGAGTATTCATTCCTGCTAGCATTATTCCTATGTGTTCCCTACTCTCCCTCTCTCTCTCTCTTTCTCTCTGCACATGGGGCTTGCTAACATTCAGGTACAGAAAAACAACTGAAAAAATGAATGCTGTATTTTAAAGTGCATGCATTTTCAGTTAAAGTCTTCTATTTTATATAAGAACAGGCAATGCTTGACAGCACAGTGTAAACCATTCAACAGGGTCCAACTCATCTCCACACAGGAGTCCTAACAAAGAGACTGTCGATGAGAGTTAAACATCCCTTGCAATTGTGGCCATATGCACTTCCACTTATCTTGTGTCAGTAACTCTGGAAGTAACAGCCAAAAATACACCAATATTAAGTTAATAAGGGTTTTTTTGTGGTCAGACCTGCAATATAGGATATAGGAAATGTCTCACTTCAGTAGCTGATTTCAACACCTGTAATTAACATAGAGAAATATATTTTCTAACTAGACCTGACTGTGATTTAAGAATATGAGAAATGAGAATCCACTCTAAAGTCTAAATACTGTTCCACTGCTTAACTACCTTCGCTTTTTAATATTACATGTTATTTTCACCCTGGATTTCTCTAAACTCACCTTCAATTGGAGGCTGTTACACTTTTGTGGGATAGATTGAAGAGCTGTGTCTTCTAATGGTATTACAGGTATTTACAGGATATGTTCCTGTACCTTCCTCCTTTCTTACAGTAAGTTAAACAGACTGATACATTTTTTCACTGTGAGCTGAGCCTTCACTGATTTCCTGGTATGATCCCAATTCTTTTCAAAGTCAGAAAAGTGGAGTTTCCAAAACTTGAAGTGTGTTTGGTAGAGTTAACTCTTACTTTAAGTGTTAGATGAGCATTAATATCAACTTTCCATTCATCTTCATGTTGTGGTGAAGTTTAATCTCTGGGCAGAAATTATAATGATCAGTGTTACGGAGAAAGTAACTTCCCTCGCCCCAGTGAACATTCAGGATCCAAAACCATACAAGTTCCATTTCCTACTGCATTTCCAACAAGTATTATACCTTCTAAAGATGTAGGAACTGGACTCCAGATCTTTCTCCTTCCTGTCAGAATCTAGCTGCTAAGCATGCTGTGGGTGTCAGGCATTGAATACCATGCTCAGAAGCAGAACTCCAGCATCTGAGGACTTAGCCAGTAAAAAATAAGCTCCTTTAAAACATACAGAGAACAGCTGAAAATGGATTTTCAGTATGTGCATTTTGGACTCCAAAATATAAAATCATGATTAATCATATCAGTTTTGAATATTGATCTAGTCTCATGGCATACATCAGCTGCAGAACTTTTCATAGTATGTTGCATATTTCCTTCCAAAAAAAGGACTTTTCTTCCCTTTCAGCACCAGCACTGGGAAAGACTGTTTACTCGGACTTCTTTAGCTTTATCTGAATCTCTACTTGCCAATGAGTAATTCAGAGGCATGGAGATTTAGCAGAGAAACCAATAGCACAGTGGGACTCTACAGTCCCTTCAGGGATAAGGAAATGAGTAGCATACACTGGAGAAGGACTTCAGATGTGGCACACTAAACGTTCCCATGATGGAGGAATGCCTGGCTGGATATGCTGCATGGTCTTAGTGAGGCATGGAATGGAGGTCATGCTGGATGAGGCTTCTGATAGTGAATGATAGCTAGGTTGTTCCACTCAAACCCAGCAATTGTTTGTGCCATGCAAGGCCCAGGGACTTCGTTCTAACATTCACACTACTCTGCCTTCTCTGATCTTTCTAGCCACTGTCAACATCTTTTAAGCTTCTTTGTCCAGTTTCTTCTCAGAAAATGTAAGCAACAGAAGGAGAGGAGGGAAAATAAGATATTCTATTGATTGCTACCAAAGTAAAATGACAAGGCAAAGAAAAAGACGAATGTGAATATTTACTTTTTTTTGAGAGTCTGAGACAGCTTTTGAAAGACCTGATACTGGGAACAGTATTTCCTGCATACTACAAAATTTCAGCTGTTTTGACTGGTTTATCTTCACAGAATCACAGAAACTTTTAGGTTGGCAGGGACATCTGGTGGCCATCTGGTCCACCCCCACCTACCTCACTCAAACAGAGTCACCTAGAGCAAGTTACTCAAGTCCACTCCTGGAAAGGAGCAAAAGCTAAACAAAGAATAATGTTATGATTCTGTGGATCATTCACACCACTATTGCACAAACATCCTCACGTGGCACATTTTCTTCTTTCAGGTGTGGGTAAGGAAAGTTGTCAGTAAATAGTTTCAACCTTGTTTAGATTTTGAAAAAAACTCATTAAATATGCCCTCATACGCTCTCTAGGAATAGCTGTGCTGAAGCCAATGACACCACAGCAATTTTTAGAACAGTTTATGTCAGGAACTCAAGTTTGCGCAGTAAAATGATTCCACACTCCTTTTTGTTGTTCAAATTACACCACAACTCTATTTTGCTGTCTATTTTGCATCATCAAGTTCTGTACTGACTAAATTAAACAACTAAAATAAATGAGTGCCTTCTAGAGCATTTAATCTGTCCTTTATTTTGTAGGTATGGCATAAATTTTAAGCAGCTCAGTTGTTCCTGACCACTGTTCATGACAGTTTTTAATGAATGAAGATAGAGCAGCAAAGATTTCTAACCAGCCAACACCCAGCTTCATTCACACTAATTGTAGGAAGAACTTGAAAATGACTTAGCAATTTGAGTAAATTATGGGGAAGACACAATAGATAAGCTTCATAACTATAATAAGGCAAACATAATTAAAAGCTTTATCTTGATCATACTTCCTGGTTTCATTTGAGTTCTCCAAAGAGAGTCCACACACAGCATTACTAACACATCCATCCCATCCCTCCAGCTTCTCCTGTGCTGAGCAGGGAGCTGACAGACACTGTTGGCTCCACTGGGGACAAACTGGCATTCCTTGGGAGAGAAAAATCAATCATTTACTGCTTGCCACTGAAACCCAAAAATATTGCATTAAATAAGGCAGTTGAGTTATCTTTGAAACTTTAAATAATAAAGATAAGTAATAGACACCTGTGTGTCAAAACAGACAGTAACGTAACACTATTGAAAAGAGTTTATATAAGTAGTGCTAAGTCACTTGTCTCTTGCCGTGGACATCCTTTAGTATAAGAAGACAGTCTCTCAAAAAATATGTAGCCTGTTTTTAGACATACTGTGGAAAAGTTTTCCAGAATAATTTTTAATCTGCTTTTTTATAAACTGTTTAAAAATTCAGGATTAAATCATGCTTGTTAATCAAATCACATGCTTGTCATGAGAGAATAGCATTACTGGCTGCTTCTGAATGTGTGCAAGTCAAATCTGAGGTGTTTGGTGGAAAAGCTGTTTCTAAGAGTACCTCATTAAAGAATGTCCTGAATTTATTTTAAAGCTAACATAGAGAACAAATAAACCCTGACTTCAACTAAAGACAAATACTGAATTTTTACAGGCTACTTTTTAAGCTGAAAATATCAAATGTCACATGCATTAATCACATTATCACATATATTAAATCTTTGCTACACAATACAGGTGTGTGTGTCAATGTTATAAACATGTTGGCAGAAAAGTTACAGTTCTGTGGTGAAAAAAAGACACATAGATTACTTGCATACTGTGGTTTATTATTGTCATACACACATTAAAGTGACAAACAACTCTGGTGTATGTTCTCATTCTACATGAACCAAAATGTACATCTGACAATCCAGCAAAATATTCATTAGCAACATATATGTCTTTATTATGAGCATACCTATGCTCATAATCCAGGAAGCTGTAGTCAATGACCTGCTACGCCAACTGGATGTGCACAAGCCTATGGGGCCAGAGGAGAACCACCCGAGAGTACTGAGGGAGCTGGCAGAGGAACTTGTCAAGCCGCTCTCCATCATTTATCAGCAATCCTGGTCAACTGGGGAGGTCCCAGATGACTGGAAACTTGCTGATGTGATGCCCATCTACAACAAGGGCAGGAAGGATGATCTAGGGAACTACAGGCCTGTCAGCCTGACCTCAGTACTGGGGAAGATTATGGAACGGTTCACCTTGGGAGTGATCACACGGCAAGTGCAGGACAACGGGGGGATCAGGCCCAGCCACTATGGGTTCACGAAGGTCAGGTCCTGTATGACCAACCTGATCTCCTTCTATGACCAGGTGACCCACCTAGTGGATGAGCGCAAGGCGGTTGACATTGTCTACCTGGACTTCAGCAAGGTATTTGACACCATCTCCCTCAGCATCCTGTTAAACAAGCTGGCGGCTCACGGTGTAGACAGGAGGACTCTTTGTTGCGTTAAAAACTGGTTGGATGGCTGAGCCCAGAGGGTTGTGATAAATGGAGTCAAATCCAGTTGGCGGCTGGTCACAAGTGGGGTTCCCCAAGGCTCAGTTCTAGGGACAGTCTTGTTTAATATCTTCATCAATGACCTGGATGAGGGAATCAAATGCACCCTCAGTAAATTTTCAGATGACACAAAATTAAGTGGGAGTGTTGATCTGCTTGAGGGTACGAAGGCTCTNTGGACAGCCGGCTGCACATGAGCCAGCAGTGTGCCCAGGTGGCCAAGAAGGCCAACGGCATCCTGGCGTGTATCAGAAATGGTGTGACCAGCAGGAGTAGGGAGGGGATTGTGCACCTGTACTCAGCGTTTGTGAGACTTGAGTACTGTGTCCAGCTTTGGGCGCCACAGCATAAGGACATTGAGGTGCTGGAGCAGGTGCAGAGAAGGGCGATGAAGATGGTGAGAGGTCTGGAGAATGTGTCATATGAGGAGCATTTGAGGGAACTGGGATTGTTTAGCTTGGAGAAGAGGAGGCTGAGGGCAGACCTCATTGCTCTCTACAACTACTTAAAAGGAGGTTGTAGTGAGGCTGGTGCTGATTTCTTCTCCCAAGTAACCAATGACAGGACAAGAGGTAATGGCCTCAAGTTGTGCTAGAGGAGGTTTAGATTGGATATCAGGAAGAAGTTATTCACTGAAAGAGTGGTTAGCCATGGAAAAGGCTGCCCAGGGCAGTGGTGGAGTCATCACCCCTGGAGGCGTTCGAAAATCGGGTGGATGTGGTGCTTTGAGACATGGTCTAGGGGTTAGGGAGATATTCGACGAAGGTTGGACTAGATGATCCTAGAGGTCTTTTCCAACCTGGATGATTCTATGATTCTATGATCATACGAAATATATAGTCAATAGCCTGTATATTAAAAGAACTTCTAAACTGATGTTGTACACATATAAAACATCAATATTTTAGGAACTGTCAAGGTTAGTTTTTACTGTTTGGTATGATTACATGTAGAGCCTAAGACTGCCACAGTATGTATGTTAAGTATTTTGGTAGACTATAATTCACAACACTTGGGTGGGTTTTTCGGGGGGAGATAGGTACTTATGATGTATTTTGGCTTTAACTGTCCTTGAAGCAAATGAGTAAATCAACAAAAAAATGTGTGGATTTGTGACTTCTAATGCAATACATCTTGATTTTAAGATGAATTATTTTATTCAGGAATGTCAGCACTAAATTTTGTGAATAGTTTAATTGGGAGTAAGTCAGTTTTTCTCTCTGTAAAAACCAGTGGCCCACAGTAGAAACAGAAGTACCAGAAGTTTGCTTACTTCTTTGTGCAGAAGTCTACTTCTGTGTGCAAGTACATAATACTAACACAAAAACCAACACTCTGGCTGACACAGATATAATGACACCTTCCCCACTGAAAGGTCCTTCCTCTTCATTTGTAGTCATAGCACTCACAGGAAAGTTATCCATTTGTGTGTTTCATACCTGGACTGCAGAGAGAATAGACTGCTTTTGAATAGAAATGGTCAGCAGTAATTATCAGGCTAGGAAGTGAGACATTCTGGATGAGCCTAAAAGAAGAATCCATTCATTTGTAGCTCAACAATACACTTCCATTTCCAGCCTTTTACTGTATACTACACCTGCTTCCA
Source organism: Eurystomus gularis (assembly GCA_013400335.1). Lineage (NCBI taxonomy): Eukaryota > Metazoa > Chordata > Aves > Coraciiformes > Coraciidae > Eurystomus > Eurystomus gularis. Next base: position 3,834 of record VZZY01019973.1, on the reverse strand, counting down.
CTAGAAATTGCACCAGGGTAAGCACTCTGCCCCTCTCATTGTCACCTGCAAGACGTGTTTGGAAACTGCACTGCTGATGGTCCATCAGACCCCAGGTACAGCCAGCAGACCTGGAGCTGTGGCGTGTCCCAGAACAGGCACGGACTGAGTTGGCAGCATATAAAAAGCTCTTCAGCAAGCCTGCCACCAGCCATCACCTACCAGAGGGAAAAGTGCAGGGATAAACTTCAAATTGCCAAGGACAGTTCTGTGGCTGTGCACACCACAGAGCAAGAACGACATGAGTCCTTACCAACATAAACCTGTCCTTACCCCAAAAATTATGTTCTCTAAGTGTGGAAAAAATAAATTCCCACTGCTGCAGCAGGGTTTGCTCTGTGAAGCAGTGTTGCTCTGCTCTGGCAGAATAATGACATCTTTCAATGCTGTCTGGGAGGCCCAGCTGTCAAAGTGAGAAAACCAATTTTTTTAATTTTCAATGCTTCTCCCTCCATATCAAAAATCTAAAGAAGATGCTGTTTTACTGCAAGTGCATGGGTGGGTTTTTCTTTGACATCTGTTACTATCCCTGAGACTTTATTTGAAATGAACCAGTTATCCAGTGGAATTCTCTCTTATTTGCTATTGACACAAGGTGATTTGAATCAAGATTTTAAAGCTTAAACAACTCTCTCTCATTACTAAGCTTCTGCAATTTTTTACATTATTTCTTATTTTTGAAGAAACCTGTAAAATACTAATGCCACCTTCTAGCTTCTGTTTGAGATGAATACCAGTAATCTGTGTATTTCAGCATATAACATTGCCAGAGGTATTAAAATAAAGGTCTTTCTAAAGGTGTTTGGTGACTCATCTCCCAGTGGTGTTTTAGGAATTAATTAGCTAATGCCTGTACAGGATTATATAAATGCTACGTATTATTGTTGACAGGCTAAGGTTGTCAGTGCTGAGTGTCAACATGAGCTTTTTACTACCATTTGGCTCCATCTCCAAACAGAAGAGACCTGCTCTCCGGAAAGACATGGGAAATCACTTTTCCTCACTTTTCAGTTTTCTCACAGAATTTCTGAAGATGGCATGAATAGTACTGGTGTGTTTTTGTGACACCGGTCCAAGAAGAATTCACAACAAGCTAAAAATCAATTAGGTAGAAGCTTCCTCTACCATTAACTGAATCATAGAGCAATATCCCACAGAGAAAAGCATCAAGTCCCATTTGTTTTCTGTTCTGCAGCCACACACTATACAATCTAGGATCAATAAACCAAAACCTGGGAGGGCCGCAAGACACAACACTCATTTTTGCTGTACCCAGCATCTAGAAACTGATGTATTCATGGTTCCAGCCCCCAGAAGGAGTCAATGCAAGTAGTTGTAAATTTATATTCAGCTCATATTCCAGTTGCACAAACACTGATCATCAATTAAAGAGGTTGGAATGTTTAAAATGTTATGAACGGTAATGTGCACGTGTTACAGGCAGCTTCTCTCTTCTTCTCCTGTTCCAGAATACACATTGTGCTAAAACATAATTATTTGAAAACATCTCAACTTTCACTGGAGAAAAATAATAAGGCATAGAATTCAAACATGGCAAACTGCATTCCCCTTCATTACAGATTGCTCTCTCCCTCATGCATAGAAACATAGAATCATTTAGGTTGTTGTTGTGATAGAATGTTAGGGGGATAGGAGGTTCCTTTAGGGGTCCTTATCACTTTGTATACATGGCTAAGCTAGGACACAACTTGCAAGAACATCCTTGAGATGGGGTAAGCTATGAGCCTACACAGAACACTGAGTTGTCAAGGCTGTTGAGGTAGGGTAAGTTATGGCCTTACACAGGATACAGGATAACAAGGCAGCTGAATTCCATCACGAACATTGCCAAACTACGCAGGAAATTAAAAGCACATAGTGAGGAAGACCCAGAGCCTTTATTGGATGACCACCCTAGGACCACCAAACCATTTTATTATGCATGCTCAAGGGGCATTTCTATATGTTAATTAGTTCTCAGAAATGTAATGAATATGTTAAGTGTTTCCCAGAATTCTGATGAATATGTATGGTGTTACAATATATATACTCTAACTTTACTCGATCAGCAGAGCACTTATGATGGATGATCCCCAGTGCTACCCTAGCACTGTGTTAAAGAATACCTGCTTGATAAAACCCTTAACTGAGTTGTATCAAGTTTCTCCATGCATCAGTTGGAAAAGACGTCTAGGATCATCTAGTCCAATCCTCGTCGAATATCTCCCTAACCCCTAGACCATGTCTCAAAGCACCACATCCACCCGATTTTCGAACGCCTCCAGGGGTGATGACTCCACCACTGCCTTGGGCAGCCTTTTCCAATGGCTAACCACTCTTTCAGTGAAGAACTTCTTCCTGATATCCAATCTAAACCTCCTCTAGCACAACTTGAGGCCATTACCTCTTGTCCTGTCATTGGTTACTTGGGAGAAGAAATCAGCACCAGCCTCACTACAACCTCCTTTTAGGTAGTTGTAGAGAGCAATGAGGTCTGCCCTCAGCCTCCTCTTCTCCAAGCTAAACAATCCCAGTTCCCTCAAATGCTCCTCATATGACATATTCTCCAGACCAGCTCCAGCACCTCGATGTCCTTCTTATACTGTGATGACCAAAACTGGACACAGTACTCAAGTCTCACGAGTGCTGAGTACAGGCGCACAATCACCTCTGTCCTCCTTCTGGTCACACCAATATAGGCCTTCTTGGCCACCTGGGCACACTGCTGGCTCATCTTCAGCCAGCTGTCCACCAGCACCCCTAGGTCCTTTTCCATCAGGCAGCTTTCAAGATTTCCCTAAGTGTCTTAATTTTGCATATTTTCCATGGCTTCCTCTATCTAAAATTTCCTCTTTAAGAAGCACCAGAAAGTGATGGCATGAAACACACCAGCATATCTCACAGCAAAATAGCAATCAGGTTTTAATTTTTCACTAGAGAAGACCTTGGGAAAAAGTAATGCATTAGCACATCCATTGCTTAATATTTCATTTCACAAAACTGCCTACCGTGTTTTACTTTCTGATAGTTCCCTGTCACAAGAAAAAAAGTGAAAACAAACTTGTCAGTCTAAGTGAAAGAAACACAGGAGATCAGATGAAATTTTGCCTGTTGAATTAAAAGTACAGATCAGGTCCTGCCCTTATGATTACCACCTAATAGACTGTTCAAAAAGGGGAACTCAGACAACTGAACTGCATTAAAAAATACACACATAATAAATGCTTGTGTAGAAACAGGATGTTCTGAGGACCAGAAAAGAAGCCACCCATTGCACAAATCTTAATGTTTTTCCAATTGTTTCAGTATCAAGCCCAATTCAAATGTTAATCTAGAGATACTAAAAATAGATAAATCGGTGTTTCCCTTTAAAGCATTTTCCAGAAGGTAATCACCTTCAGCGTTGGAAAAAAAAATTCTATTATTTCCAATTTAACATTATCTGGGTTTAGCTTGCATTCCTAGTTTCTCATTATGCTGTTCTCTGCTAGAATAAAAAAACCATCCTGTAACCACTATTTTCTTCCCACTTGTGGTGCTTACACTCTGTAATTAAATACTCTGTCATCCTGTTTTAATAAGCTAAACTCTGAATCTTTACAGTCTTTTCATTTTCTTCAGTTCTTGGATTATTTGAGGCTCTTTTTTATGCCCTGCCCAGCACCACCCACACAATACAAAGGACAAAAAGTTACCTTCCTTCTACTATTTTCTATTTCCCTGTTTCTCTTTCCAATGTTTTCCTCCACAGCCTCACAGCTAAAATTTACCGGGCTAAATAGGGAGCTTCTGGTG
>VZZY01019968.1:49049-95185 GCA_013400335.1 Eurystomus gularis | reverse complement strand
TGTTGGTGTAGATGCACTTGAGCTAAAGAATTTAAAATTTAAAAACACAGTTTCATATATTAAAATATCTAACAACATATTAGAGGAATCAGTGTGTAACCCTGTAAAACAGCTGCTTCCTCAGCCACCTTTTCTTCTGTCTTCCATATTCAACTTGTCAACTATCTTCTTTTAGTAGTGCTGCTAGATATCTTATCAGATGTGTATTCTTCTGATGAAAAGCCTTCAAAAGCATGTTTAAAATTCCTTTAGATTTTTGGATGCCAGAGCAGAAGAGAAATGTGTAATAAAAATCCTTTAGTTTACACCATGTTTCTGAAAAGGTAAAATTGTACTTAGTAGGAGCACTGCTGAAAAATGCTGGTAACTTGAGAAATCAGTAGCTCCTTGTGTTTTCTTTTCATGTCAGGTGTTTTTCCTTGAGTATATGATCAACTACTGTCTGCTTTACAATGTATTCAGTATTATGTACTATGGTACTAGAAATGACAGTACAGTTATTTGCCATGAGAATTTGAATCCTAAGGAAACAATTTTGCAGTCAGCAGTGTGAACAGGAAATGACAGATGCACAGAGCAGTTGTTTTTTTTTACCCTTTTATTTTATTATGTTTAATGTGTCTATTTAAAAAAAAAAAAAAAAAAAAGGATATAAATTTGAGGAATGACCATGCAGCAGCCCAGGCAGAGTGCAAAAGACAGTATGTAAGAAATATTTAGGGAGTGTTGACTTGTGATGTCATTCTTGAGATGAGCTGTAAGGATTGATTGTATAACTGTATGCTTCACTCCCTGCCCCAATTTTATAGTGAGAAAACTTGTTACAGAGTTGTTGTGCTTTCATTTACATGTGCACCAGCCTTTGGCAGGTATTTATCTGCTTAACGTCAAGGTTGTGGAGATGAGCGTTTGGCAATTCAGATACAGCATGAAATCAGGCCTGTAGGAGGAAGTTACAAAATCTCTTTCGAGTTAATGGCAATATTTTTTGTTTTCCTGCACAACTATATACAGTAGTATCAATACTATTGATAATAGATAAGCTGTATGGTTGAGATACCCACCAGCTTAAAGGCGTTAGAGTTGTCGCTGATAGCAACAAGTTCATCTGTTACTTATTTAATAGCAATTTACAAGCTTTTTACCTTGAAGTGTTTTGTAATTGTGTTATTATTGTTCCTAAAAAAAGCAAAATGAAAACAACACTGGCTAATATGCTACATGAAGACACATTATGAGCTTTGACTATTGAAACTTTTTCTATTTCCCTTTGTAGTTGAAAAGTCTACAGCTTTCAGGCAAACCAGATGTAGAAACTTGATTTGTAACTTGAAGCTAATGTATTGATTTTCCTTGTTTCTTACATTATTCACTGTGGTTCTATTAATTTTTGGGGATGCAGTTGTTAATACAGAACATCTTCAGTAAAACCTTTGTTTGACCTCATTAACTGACAAACAAGAAAGCTGAACTGAAATAGTTGTGCATAAATCTAAGAGCCACTGCAACATCAGTTCTGTGCTTTAATAAAAGAAAGAAGTGCAGAATTAAGGCAGAGTGATTTTTTTTTTTTTAAAGATATCTTTTAAAATTATTTCCTGTTATGGTGAGACAGAACCAACAGTCAGTCGTATTACAGAATGATACTGAGAAACAGGAGCTGATTAATAGGAAACAAAATATGACTGATAATCCATATTGACAAGGAGTTTCAAAGGAACTATCAGAGTGATCTGAATGAGTTACACAGGATTTAAATATCACTGTGAGAATAGATTTCAGTATTACATCAAGCATTTCTAAAGGTCTGAGTGACAATGAAATTGAGATGTAAGGCAAAACAAAATGTCAGGTTCAACTTGCAAAGTAACAAGGAACAACTATGGCACCCTTGAGAAGCAGTGGGTTCAGTGTCAAATGAATAACACTTCTAGTGAACAACAAACTGGGGGAAAACCATCTAGAAAGTAACAGATTTCATCGTGTATCACAGGATTTTTCTGTGTATCGTTATGTAGTGTTCAATGTCCTATCAGCCCAGTCTAGTGCTTGAGATTGACCTGCATCTTAGCCAGAAACAGAAGTCATAGGCTGCTGGAAGTTTTTGAAAGGCTGCGTAGTCTTTCACACAGGGAGTGGCTGGGCATGGATCTGTCACGTGAACAAAATTTTAGTTCCAGCACACTGAACTTACCTACTGCTGATCATATGGAGCAGAGTTGTATCCAGTGTGTTAAGTGTTGGAAGATACCTGCGAGGTTATTGTGTGATAGGTGTACTTTTTTTACTATAAGCAGTGAGCAGAAAAGTCCAACCTGTTCTACTTAACTCCTTATAGAAAATTTATTTTCCACTGACTAGGCCATCTTTGGAGGGGAATAATAAATCTTGTAATTCAGTCATTCAGGTTGTCTGATATCTTTCTTTGGGCCAGTGATGTCTGCAATGCCAGTTGTCATCAGGGCTGTCTAGTTGTTCCTCTGAGTGCAGAGAACAGTGCACAGCACACGAAATAGAGGCTGGATTTAACAGTGGAGGGCGTTGCGTGATATGTTCTAGTCAAATGCTAAATGAAATAATAGGCAGAGTTCGTTTGAAGAAAGAAATAATTGCTCTGATTTTTTTTTTTTAACAAAATATTTTTCTCTCTCCCATAGGGTGTATTTTCAGTTAAAGTACTTCAAAGGAGATTTTTCTGTTAGATTGCTTATGGGGAAAAAAATAAGTTTCCTGACTGACTCAGGAAAAATGTTTACCAAAGATCTCATTATATAACCCAAAGAGTGGATTTCATTGTACTTCCAAACAGTGCTGGCTAGTTTGACCTTTCCTGGAGTGCACTAAATCCCTTGAGACTTATTTGAAAGTTCTGAGTTGGAGAGTCAGTGTGGTGCCTAAAAGCTCAGTACTTTGTAATTCATGTTGTCTTCTCAACCAAACACGCAAAATCAAGATCTCAGTTTAATCAGAGATAATTATATATGATAACATACACAGAAAGCTCTTCCTCATCTTAATTAAATAGGTTCTTTGGCATCAGGTGTCACTCAAAAAAGTATAGTCTCCATAAAAAAAATCATGGCCAATGTGACCAATCTAAACTGTAAACTTCCTCCAGTCAACAGACAATCTCTGTAAAGTACCCAAACTTATCGGTCAGAAAAGCTATGGTGTCTTGGGGATCTGGGGGTAAGTAAAATTTCAAAAGAATATACAGAGAGGGTGTTCTTGAGATTGCGTGAATAGTAACTGCCATATACTATCTATCACACCACTTTCACTCAAGTCCCTTTGAGATATGGCTATGGCTACCAGGTTTTGTCAAAAGAATTTCCCTCAATGCCGCTCTTTTACCAGAACTCCAAACCAAGACTGTTCTTGCATTTCATGAATACTGCTAAAACCCAAGCCAAACAAAGCACCCAAAAAAACCCATTTGGGAGAGATTCATGTTACTGGGGCTTTTGTAGCAAGGCCACCTTGGCAAGCAATTAGTGGTGTATCAAAAGGCAGCATGCAAAGTTTTCTGCATTGCAACTCAGAAGACTGCAGGAGAGATTTTCTGATCTGCTGAACAACTTTCTGATACAGAGGAGCAAACGATGACATATGGCAGGAGCTATGGAGTTGAAATGTGAAGCTCAAGCTTGTCTTATAATTGTGGTGTATCTGGTTGCCAGGATTGTGGCTATATGCACACCTAGGGCTGTGTGCCCTGGTCGTTAACTCCCTGGGCAGCGCAGAGATGGAAGTAATGGACTGACTTGAGATGGGGCAAGTGACTGAGCCCAGCCATCTTCACAACCAGATATTTGACAAATGGTTGGAAGCAGCCTCCAGGTGGGACTTTTGGACTGTCCTGAAGATTCCCACAGGCAGCTTCTACAGTGTCTAGACCAACATCTGTGTTTAAATGTGTTGATTAATAATGTGGATGGAGGATCTGCACTTTGCAGAGACTGCCATAGAGTTCCTGCTGCACAACAGGTCAAGCTGTACACAGAGTACTTAAATGAGCAGAAACTGTTACTGTAGTTGAGGGCAGTCTTTTGTGTGTGTAGCTAAGATAGGAGGAGTTTTGTGGGTAGTTTAGGATGATCTGTAGTGATGTATCGCCCATGTGCTGGAGTGGTCCCAAGGACCATCAGCAACCTGTAGAGCTGAGCAGAACAGCACTTTAGGGCATCTCACTCATGGCACCCCAGAGCATCAGAAAGGCCTTTGCAAGAACTTTTGCAATGGAGATTCTCATCACCATCTAGATGCAGCAGCTGACTGTATTGTTCAAGTGATCCCAGAAGCAACGGTTACCTTTTGCCAAGAACACTTTTTTTTAAATTAATCAAAGAGATGATCCTTGAGTGTCAGTGCAACAAACACTGCATCCTCTGTGAACTGAATTAGTAAACTCTCTTTTGGCAGTTACATCACACATGGAAAGTAAGAGATTAGACTAGGGGAGACTTCAGGTGCTCCTGAAGAGTCCAATATCACTTTACTCAGTGAGGACTTACCTGATGAGGTCAGATGGTGCAAGCAGTGAGATATGAAGTCCTGGGATGTAGGTACTGGAGCTTACTTAGCGCCCTGTCCCATTTGTTCAATAAAAATATTTCTGGCATAGATTCTGGGATAATGTTTAAGCTGGGCTGATTTAAGCATTACAATTTTTTTCTTTCCAAAATACAATAGCTGTTATGATGAGATCGCATAATTTCCAATATACACATATAACAGACGTATCATTCTGATGGTAATTTAGCTGTTTCTTTGCTGTTGCCATTCCAGATAAATTTTTTTATGTATCTAGTGGAAAATTATATTTTATTTTGAATGTTGCTTAACTTTTCTGTGCTGTGAATGTGCTTTGCTAAGTTCAAGTATGTTTCAACTGTGATAAAGTGGAAACCCCTTTGTTTATCGAAGATGTTCAACTGAATACGAGCAAATTCAATTCAATAAATCTAAGAAAATTACCGAGATTTCACATTTGATCTGGAAGCTCAGATGCTTCAGAACACACTTATCTTGCTGGAAGTTGTAAGAGAATTCACTGTATTGATATACACATGAAAATAATGACTCAACTGCATATTTCATTTTACTAGTGCCTTGTGTAGCTCCTCTGGAACTGCAGTGTCAGCCCAAGTATGCTGCCTGTCTTTTGTTAGTTCCCTTGTTTATCCCCTCACAGCAAAATCTGTGCTTGGTAGGACATTTACTATGCTAACAAAATACAACTTTTATTTAGTAAAACCTCAAAATACAAAAGGTGTGGTGGCTTTATCCTTCATGGTTGTGAGTAACCGTTGTAATGCCCCAGAGTGCCTGAGTCACTGTGTATGTGTGAACAGTCTCTTTGCATTCATTACATTGCTCATGCATGTGAAGTTCCTTGACTGAGTAGTATCAGAATGTGTGTCCTCACTTGATAGACACATCCATGGGAGTTAGCGTGGCAGCTGTCTGAATAAAACCTTTAGGATAGTACATGCTCAGAGTAATCACCCTGGAAACATCAGTTTGCGTTTGAGGTTGGCTTCTGGAGTTCAAATACCAGCACAACTGTAAAATATCTCTAGCTTTCTACTGGCAAAATGTATGATCTCAGTTTTCCTGGACTTATGTCTGCTCAAGGTACATCACCTCTGAGAAGCAATTTAAGTGGCCTCAGACAGACCAAGAAATACTATACCACTAGGTGGTTATAGAAGTGTGATGCCCTCTAAGCTGCAGTTCTTTTCAGTTGTTTACTTCACATCTGAATAGGGTAGTCTGTCCAAGTATTGAGTTTTGTACAATGCTCTTTGACCGTAAGGTAGCAGTGGTATATTTTTTAGCATTGGCTCCTCTCTGTTTATTTCACAAAACATTTTTGATTTCATTTTTCCCTTCTCTCCTATAGTACCATGTTTTTTCACATTAAGTATGAGAGTAAATTCTTCCATCTTCAACTGTGTGCTGTTATTTATCATGAGAAAAGTGAGCAGGGAGCTGAGGTAGCACACGATCCGGAAAATAAATTCTTGTGGCTATGTTAAGTGTTGAGGATAGGCTAAATCACAGTATCACAGAGTGGTAGGGGTTGGAAGGGACCTGTGAAGATCAGCTAGTCCATCCCCCCTGCTAGAGCAGGATCCTAGAGTAGATCACACACAGGAACATGTCCAGACGGGTTTTAAATGTCTCCAGAGACTGAGATTCCACAAACTCTCTGGGCAGCCTGTTCCAGTGCTCTGTTACCTTCACAGTAAAGAAGCGTTTCCTTATGTTTAGGTTGAACCTCCTGTTTACCAGTTTGTGGCCATTGCCCCTTGTCCTATCACTGGATACCACTGAGAAGAGACACTACTGAGAAATGAATGAGCATAACTGTAGTTTCCAGCCTAAGTATGTCTTGCTGAGCCACGAACACTCTACATGCTTTACAGCATCATCTAAAATGAGATTAACAAAGCATATCACTAAGAGGAATACTTGGTCTTAAGTATCGTTGTTAACTTGTTATTTCCTTGATAGCATTTGGAAAACAACAAGCTTCTTGGCCAGCAAGTATGTTATAGAATCATTTAGGTTGGAAAAGACCTCTAGGTTCATTAAGTCCCACCTTCATCCCAACACCTTCCTGACCCCTAGACCATGTCCTGAAGCACCACATCTACTTGCTTGAACATCTCCAGGGATGGTGACTCCACCACCTCCTTGGGCAGCCTGTTCCTGCCTCAGTGCAAGTTGTGCTACTTGCTGAGAATACAATAATAGTATCTGCAGATTTTTTTTTAAAACCAGGGTCCTGAGGTTTTTGTGCAATATTCAATCCATAGTATTCCCAGGAAACTTTTTAAAAAACCTAATCTTCGTTACAGAAAAAGCTAGTGTCGGGTAAATATCAATAACCTAAGAGAAAACTGGAGTCTGTAGTATTATTTGCTTTCCATTGTAAACATCCTTGAGTAGTAGCTTAAAATTAATAATAATTTCATTATCTCCTGTGTATTAATGTACGCTTCATTTTCATACTGGCAGTACATGGGACCATATAACAAATAGAATATAAATATAATATTTTTTTGCTTTGTATTTGTTTCAGGACTTAATAGAATGGAGCTATGTGGTTAGAGCTATAAAATTTTCCAAAAAAGTTATCTGCAGATGATTAATTTTACTACTAGAGCAATCTCTTATTCCTAGTAGAGTTCACCTAATGGGAGCAGCTTTTATAATGGATTAGATGACCAGTTGAGTTAATTCTGTGATTTTACATGTTCAGAGTATCACAAAGCAGATTAAGAAGTGAAAGTATTAAGTATTCTAACTGTAAAACCATTGCAAGGTCTATTAAGATCATGAATAGAACTTCAAGAGATGTCATAGGTTCAGAAGTTAAAATTTTAATTTTGGCTTAGTCTCTTTGAAAACAAGGGCTTTTGAAAAAGTTGGAAAAATGTATTGAGCCATAAGGTTTTCAAAAGCTGTTCATATTTGCACTTGAGCAGTATTCTGAACACCAGAAACATTTAAATGCTGCTCCAAAATGCCTTAAAATTATGAACTCTTGTAATATGTTTATGAAGACAATTTACCTGCATTGATTTGTTGAATATTCAGCATAAGAAAATCCTTTGTCATTTTGCTTCACCTGCATAATAATGGCTTTTGCTTGCCTGCTATGAGCTTTAAACTAATTATAAAAGGATAAAGCCTTATTGGTAATCTATATCTTTCACAGAGTTGTGTTGATTTTTAACTGAACAACAATGACAAAAAGGATGTTAGCTTCACTGAACCAAACGTTTGGAATTAAATCAGAGGTTTGGGGAAAGGATTAACACTAATGAGGTGAATAGTATGGATTACAGGTCTACATTTTGTCCAATTAAGTTTAGAGTCTTTATATTTGGATAAAACAATGCTTGGGGTAGATAATGGCTAATAATTGTAAATCATATGTGAAATATAGTTTTGATGGAATACATTAGCACAATGTTCATTCAAATAGTTAAGTAAGTTAGGATTTCACCTACTGTCTGTCCTACTAGGCACGCTATGCTCTAGACCTATTAGCAGCCTATGTACTGACGCATGGAAAGGTGTGCTATTTGTTCTTCTCCTTCTGTAATGTGGCTGCAGTACAGTTCCTCATAATGTGCAAGAGCTCAGTCCAGGTGACACAGAGTTCAGCTTTTAACTCTGTATGTACAAGGTATACACTGAGACTTTTCTTTGGTCCTTTGGTTCTTGGGCTGGAGAACCTGTGAAGGTGAGCTGGCAAAGTTGGAGTTGTTCAGCCTGGAGAATAGAAGAGAAGGCTCTGGGAAGACCTTACTGCAGCCTTTCAGTACTTAAAGGGGGCCTCCAAGAAAGCTGGAGAGGCACTCTTTTATCAGATATTATAGTGATAGGGCTATGGGTAATGGCTTTAAACTGAAAGAGGGTAGATCAGATTAGATATTAGAAAGAAATTCTTCCCTATGAGGGTGGTGAGGCACAGGAACAGGTTGTCCAGGGAGGTTGTGGATGCCCCTTCCCTGGATGTGTTCAAGACTATTTTGGATAGGGCTTTGGGCAACCTGGCCTAGTGGGAGATGTCCCTGCTCATGGCAGGGGAATTGGAACTAGATGATATTTAAGGTCCCTTCCAACCCAAACCATTCTATGATATAATGAGCCTCTGGTGTTAGGAACATTTTATCTGCTTTTAGCTGGTAAACCTTTGATGACACCAACAAGAGGTGCTTCTGAACATATGATCTTTTGTATTCCATGTAGTGTAGCATGGCCCACCATATATTCAAGACCTGAAAATGAGGGGAGCTGCAAATCAGAGACACCTGTGGTTTGAGAAGTGAGGGCAAATTCTACTTGCCACGTTTTTCACAATGCTTATTTTTCTAAAACTCACTGGAAGCTAATGGCAATATGCAATTTGTGACTGTGATCTGTGCCAAAATAAATTGCTGAGATTGCCAAAGCCGCAGACTTTTTGACCGAGGCATCCAAACTGTATCTCAGAAGAAGCTCTTCCACGATGAGATTTTAATTGGTGCATTCCAGCAAATGAAAATGAAGTAATTCATACATCAGTAGAGGCCTGGATTATTAGGCATTGCTATCAAACTGACTTGAGCAGCAGGCAAAGCTTGATTAAAATGCAGTCTGCGGGTTTTTTTCCCCAGAAAATAGCAACTATATTACAAACATGACTTAATAAAGAAGGAGTGTACGTACAGCATGTGCATCTCTCCAGCGTGAGAACTACTAGTCCCTTGCATCTCTCACCACTTTCTCCATCTGTGCTTCTCCCTCCGAAGCTCCTCCTTTATTGCATCTTTTAACATGTCACTGGGCAGTTGGCTGCCTTAGTAGCGCAGCGTGTCCTTTCCTATGTAGCCGGGAAAGGGCGGGACTGCTGTGTTCAGTGGAGAAACTTAATGATGATTGCAGTACCGGAGCAGAAGCCATTAGTAAAAGGAAGGAGTCTTTTCTTTGGCTGTTGTCGTGCTGCTGATAAAACATTTAAGTAAAGCGAGGTAAGCACATCATTCCTTCGAGCAAATCTGTGATGTGACTACAGAGAAGTTTGGATGCGCCCTCCTTGGAAGTGTTCAAGACCAGGTTGAATGGAGCTTTGAGCAACCTGATGTAGTGGAAAGTGTCTCTGCCCATGGCAGGGGGGTGGCAACTAGGTGATATTTAAGGTTCCTTCCAACCCAAACCGTTCTATGATTGGTTGTACATTAACTCGCTGCATGACAAGATCTGATCTCTAATTTGTTTCTAAGAGTAACAGCCATATGAGAAAACTATTTGTGACAAATGCTTATCTCCTAGATAGGTTATTTCTTAGAGATGCTGATTCCCCCTCCTACCTTCATCATCTGTGCAAAAAAATGCCACAAGGTACCTCTCATTTTAATGGACTTGCTGGACTAAGGAGTAAAGTTTATGCAAGTGTGTATGGTGGCATGGATGATTGGGACTTGCATTCAGTTGTTTAAAAATTCTGTGTGGTTTTTATTTTGTGGGTAGCTTTTTTTTTTTTTTCTAATGAGGATAAATTCTTGCAAGGTCTGATGTTCTTTTTAATAAGTTAATCTTCTCAAAGCACTTATTCTCATTGCGCAGAACTATTGAAAATAAATATGTATGCAGGAGGAAACTTATTTAATAGCTAAACTATGTGTGGGCAAAATCTGTTGTTCAAGCTACGTATATTTTTTTTTTTTCATCTGAAAGCCCTGAAATTTTGCACATGTGCTCTCCCAAAGTGCCCTATGACTGAAGGCTTGTGAAAAACGTACAACAAACGCTCTTAGAAGGAAATTATGGAGTGGTTACAAAAAGAAATGTAGGTAACTAGAATCTTAACCATGGAAAATGTGTTTTCCAGAACTTCTGATGCTTAATGTAGACTTGAATAATTTTCCAATTTTTGTCCTCACGTGAGATATTTTGAGACATCCCTTAAGAATATTCTTAATTGAATTTGCATATATACTTATGGCAATATTATGATGCGCTATTTCTCTTATTATCTTGAGAATTCTAATATAAGGGAGCACTTACTTCAATTGCAAAATCAGCATGGGGAAGTATTATTGTTTAAGAAAACCTTTCCAAAATAATAAGTTAATAGAAAAAAACACCACACGTTGCTTTATATCTGAAAGATGCTTAAGCATTCTAAAATAATAATAATGATAAAATTCTACACAAACCTAATTTGAGCAGTTTCATAGAAATAGAGAAGCAACTTCAACCAGTACTACTTTCCTTGAAGAAGCTGGTCCAGTCTACCCAAGATAGAAAAGATATTTCAGCTATTGTGCTATCTAGTGGAAAACCTGGATTATTTTCTGTTGCCAATTAGAATGGAATTAACAATAAAATAAGATTGAAGTTTATATTACTTTAGGGGGTTTGGATTGTGGAATTTTCCTTTTTTTTAATGGGAGGATGCAAGTTAAAATTTCATGCATAAGATTATGTTTATAGAAATTTACTTTCTTACATTGCAAATGTTTGCCTGAAGGAATCTGGATTTGTTTTCAGCTACACACAATATAATAATGAAAATATAATCAAGAGTTAATGAATGTGCAACATATTAAAGAGATCAAAGAACAGTGTGTTGAAATGAATTTTTCGGATAATTTTTTTCTGTTTTCTTGGCTGATTATTTGTGAAGGTAGTTAACACACAAAGGATGAACCATTGCATAATTAATTTATAACCATAATGCTGCATATACCCTAAATAAAACTGTAAAATTAGAATATTAATATATGCAGTGGTGATTATGTCAAATTCTTTTTTTTGCCCAAACCATGTAATTATTTAGTACAATACTTAGCTGTGACTAACACTATGAAAGGAAAATGGAATATCTGAGTGATTTAAAGTGTTTACAAATAGACGCCTGTGATTTTTTTGTATTAAGTTGAGATGATTTTAGGAAGCCTATTTAAGTCTTGGTAAATTCCTTATTATTTATTTTTTTCATTCCAGTGATAGCATGTCATGATGGTAAAAAAAAGATGTGGTTTGTTTGGTGTTTTGTTTTTTTAAATAGTATTGGAGTTTATTATATTGGTTCCTATTTTAAATAGTTCCTATTTGGTTCCTATTTTAAATAGTATTGGAGTCTACTGTATTGGTTCCTATACCCAGCTTTCAGTTACTGCAGTTTAAATTCTCCTGTAAATTATTCTTAATTATTTCTATAAAGATAAAGCGAAGTGAAAATAAGAAGGCAATGCATGAATTTTTTTCTGAGTGCAGCTCAGGATACAAAGCAAGGTGGGTGTAGGGAAGAGTGTGTGCCCCACTTGAGTTACAGGGAGCTTTGATTCTTGCAGATAAAAGCAAGTCACGTATAATACTAGGAAGTTTAAAAAAAATATGTTAAGTGTAAATTTTTCATAAGTGTCTAAGTAACGTGGCATTCTCTGTTCCACATTCAAAGAGAAGTGGACCAATATCCAGTTCTTGTGAGGGCAAAGCTTGAAAAAATAGGGAAAGAAGGCTCAGGCTACTGAAAGTAGCTTTGAAAGAACAACATGCTTAAATTAAAACAGTGGGGGCTGAAAGGAGGGGACTAAGCATGGCTTACAGGTTTTTTTTGGTTTGTTTGGGTTTGGTTTTATTTTTATTTAGGGACCATAAATCCACATTTTTCTGTCACCTTCGTTGTGCCAAGCACCATGCACCTGCCACGGAAGACCCGCGACATTTCCGTCTTTCTTTACTTCTATGTTAGTGAGGAGAGAGGTGTAGTTTTAGATAGTGGAATATTTCAAATGCAGGTAAGCAACTCTCTGGTTTCTTCCTAGACATAACAGCACAGATAGGGCTTCTCAGGGTCCCCCATTTCTTAACTTCTGTGAGTTCTGTGGTCATCAATGTATACAGGAGATTGTCAAGGGCGTGTGCTCACCTGTGCCCATCTGCCACAGCCACGTGTGCTAAGGTCACCCGTAACTTTGCTTACCAAGGTCCTCAGTGAGCAATGAATAGTAGGTAGTGTGGGATTGTGAGTTAAGGCTAAAGACAAGAAATAAAGTATAGTAGGAAACATGGGAGATCATTCTAAAGGCATTTCTGTTAAAAAATTGCAGTGGCTTAACAAGGAGGAGTTATAACAGTCACAAATTTTCAATCAATTTAAGATTTTCTGGTTTTGTATACAAAAATCTTAAGCTGCAGTAGTACTGGGCTAGTGTGTAGTAGCCGGTATGTATTTGTCTTGAAATACATGCCAAAACCACCAAATAGATGTGGTATTCTTAAAAAACCAAATTGGAATCTATACTCAAAACCAGGAGCTTTGCTAAGGCAAAATGTTTTGAGTTGCTCCATCTCTACAGAGTATGCTTTAGTGGCAGCCTTGCTCACCAGTCCTACAATGTCTCAGCTTCTAAACACTGGTTTTACCAAGGGGTTTCTGTCGTGTTCTTCAGAATCCAATTAACCTGATCAAGTTACCTTGAAAGAGGTCCCCCAGACTGCTAAGCAAAGCTTGAATTAATTGTACGACCTGTCTAATTAGATAGCATCATTTCTATTTTGACTTCTGTGTTCAAGTATTTGCAATGTAAATGTTCTAAATTGCTCTCTATACATCACATCATAAATATTCAGATCACCATTTGACACCTATTGCTAGTTTATACTCTACAAAATGATTGCAAAGTGCTGAAGCATTTTTCTCATCCCAGTGGAAGACAAAACAAAAAATACCATAACTTTTTTTTTTTCAAAAAGGTGTGAAAGAAAAGACTCTGAGGATTTTCAACAAAATCTAATTAATTCTAGTGCCTGTAATGTTGCAAAATGCACTGTATAAGTATTTCTTTAGCAAATTAGGTTTTATTTTTGATGTGTAAATATGATGCATGCAAATTATCTCTCCAATAGTAATTAATTACTCTGGGATGTTCTTAACATTTAAATACTAAATTATGAAGTAGCTCAGAGCATAAGGGAAAATTTGCCATACTTTTGCCTATAGCTCTGGTCTTGTGAGCTTCACTAGAACTATTGTTCGAGGACTGCAATGATTATAAAATGTGAGTGCCAATGCAAATGACATGCTTTCATTGTCTAAAGGAGAGATTCCTGTTGTCAATATCTTGAGAGCTGGTTACTCTACAGCTTCCTACTCATGGGAGAAGGATGAGAGAGCAATCTCCAGCTGAAGCTTGTTATAGATGAGTTGAAGAAAGTAATCGGAGTACCATCTAGAAATCAAGAGCTTTGCAGTGAACAGAGAGGGGTCCAGCAAAGTTCATACTTGGAAACAGATGCACTTAACTCAGTGAACTGTTTCTTTAATGAAGTTCCCATTTGCTGATGACCTCTCTGCTGGGAGGTATGTATCCTCTTCCTGGTCTTTTCATGATTAAGAAGCATATCCTTTTGTTCAGGATTTTGAGGAGTATCAAGCTACTGTTGCAACTGAATGGATGGGATAATTTAGGTATTTGCACATGTAAAAACACACCACACATACATATATCAATATCAGGAAATTGGAGATTAATGAAGAAAAGGCATAACCAAAGGATAAGAAAGAGAATGTGAAAAAAAAAATAAAAAATCATCGCTTTTCTTGTAGTGGGGGTGGATTGCCTGAAAAGTAAAGACATTAATTTCTTCCTTTCAACTTTAAATCCTGATATATAAAACAGGACGTAAACCAGAAAGGTTCAGACAATAAAACAAAGTGATTCCAGAGAGAAAAATTAACTAAATGAGGAATATTGCTCTTGGGAATTATTAAAGTGAATGTTTCATCATGGGGACTATATAATTGAGAAGGCAGTGGCATCTTCCTAACATATACCAAATGTTATACTGAATCTATTTCTGTGTTAAAAGGATTCACACCCACATTTGTAGGAATTTTTGAGGATAAAAGTTTGTGAGAGCAGGATGTGTCAGAGGAAGAGATACCCTATTTTGTTTTCTTCCTGTGAAGAGAAAATTGCCTCCTCAAACACCTCTAGCAAAGTGAGGTAAATTCATGGAACACCTTTTAAAGAGCGTGATATAATAGGAACAGCAGGATTTATAATATTCAAATTAGCATTCTAGCATATTATGACAATATATATGCCTAGTTCTGGAGTTTAATTATGTGTGCAAGCTCACAAAGTTTCCTTATTCTTTCATGAAGTTGAGGATAAAGATTTCAGTATTCAGTTTTTTAAACCTCAAAATATATTTGATGATGTTGATCTATTACTTGCATTTATACTCAATTATTTCCCCACCCTGAAAGGACCAAAATTGGTCCTGTAAATATTAGGCACTCATTTACTGAACATTTACAGTGTAAAATCTGAACAAATTAATTCCTTTTACTGAACCCTATCCTAAATTTCTGAGCTCTGTAATATATTAAGCAGAAAAGATATTTCATTCTACCCGAGATTTTGTAATATAGCCCTTTATTTTGTTGAGTGAAAGAAAACTTCATTTTCTGCTTTAATAACTTTACAAATCTCCTTTTGTTCTTATTCATTGTTTGTACCTCAGGTTTTTTTCCTTGATATTTGAAGTGCTGGTTTAGTTTTCATCAAAGTCAAATGGATATATGACCTGAACTTCAAAAGGGCTGGGAGTCAACTCTTAAACACAGAAAGCATTAAGTAAATGTGTATTTAAAATGCCATACAAATTCCAGCTATTTTCTCTTACTATTGTGAAGACTTTTTCCCTGTGGGTAAATATTTGTTTATGTAACCTTAATTTAAGCCAATCAGAATACAGTTTGAGTGTTCTATCAGACTTAAAACAAGAATTTACATTTCTTTATCAAAGCTTAAGTGGTCATCTAGATACCTAGGATTTTTTTGTCTTTTTTTTTTTTTTTTTTCCAAACTGCAGCTTTATTTAGTCATTCTGCACATGTAGATAAATTTTTGCAATAAAGCATATGTGTTCTTTCAAGATTAATTTTTATTTTGCTGTATCACTCTATCAGATCTAAATAGAACATTTTGAAATCACTCTGAACAGCTCTTCAGACCCTAATAACCCTGAAACACTGTCTTCAATTTATATAAAAAATATTATCCATATATGCTTCTCCAGTGTACATGTTTCTCAACTAAGCCAGAGAGATCAAGGAAATCTTTTTGGAGTGAGATTGTGGTGCAGTAATCCATCTCTGTCATTTCCATAGGGCTTCAACATCAACTTTTGATGCAGTATGAATGTTAGCAGGTGAATGATTTTGAGATAGTTTATTTAGGTTTGGGAAAACATGTGATAGAAGCTGCCCTGGACCCTTCCTTGATGATTCATTGTGACTCTCGCTATTTTTAGGACTGGTTTCACAGCGTGAACTTGATTGACACATCGGTGTCTGGTCCTGCATAGTTTACAGCTACCGAGGAGAAAAATGAGAAAATACTTGCAGACTGCAAGACGTCTCGCTATGGTCAAAGGCTAATTTTGCACTTCTAAATACCAGGAGGTGGTGTGGTAGGCCTGGGTGGAATGGTGGATTGGTCTGTAAACACAGGCCTGCTCCATGTTTGCACAACAAATTTGAGAGAGAGACTTTGTTAACTTCTTCCAAAAAGGGCATGATATAGTGCCCCAGAACCCGGGTGCTGGACACAAGAATGTCTGAAGTTTCACACCTGTGTGCATATGAATGCACAATAGTTTGTCATTGAGCCCTACTTCTGTATTCATGTCATCCTGCCATCTGTGTGATCAAACCAATAATCTGATACTCAGGAATTGTTTATGTTGTAGGTGAAATTCCCATGTTCATAACCAACATTGAGCATATCTAAGAGTTCAATGGCTAACCCTTGAGCCTGAATGTCATTGGCTTTATGATACTCCAGCTGGAGCACTTGTAATACTATGGGTGGCTGTGGAAGTGATCTTCAGTGATCATTTTTTTCCACTTCTTCTTACTATCAGCTTAGTGCTTAGGTTCCTTCTCATTATTTTCATCCACTGCACTTCCCATGCCTGTCCCACTGTTGATTATTAATTTGAGTTGCTCTGAGAGGCACTGGTCGTTATTTAGCACAGGTTTAGTGGTAAATACATTGTGGATTTTTTTTACCAAAGTATCTTTAAAAGTGATAAAAACTGTGATGAAACTGAAAGCTAACACCTAGGTTACTATCAGGAAAAATTATTGTAATAAACAATCATTCTCTTTACCTCATTAATAAAATATTTTTCATGACATAAGTGCATCAACAGCCACATCTTGCAGATATGGTCACACTGCAGAAAGTGACTATTTGCAGTGGCAGTCAACAGTGAAAGCAGAACAAGTATTTTTCTTTAGTTGGCCACTATTTATTTGCCCTGCTGGGACATACTCCTTATTCTTCCTTGGAGGCAGTAGCTGAAATGGTTCACACTGTAGAAAACTTCAAGGATTACCTTGCTAAGAATGAGAAGTGATCAGATCATTTTGTGGTTGAGGGTTGTCTTTTCTGGGAGTGTCTGTATTAGCATTTCAGCTTGCACCAGTACTGCTCTTCTGAATTGAATTTTCTTACTATTCCCCACTACCTTCACTTGGTTTGCATCACAAAGCAGCCCTGGAGCCTTCTGAAAGGGATTTCTTCCTGATGGCACTAACCCAGAAGGTCACTGCAGAGAATTGCCACTAGTGGTGGTTCATCGGCAGATCAGCGCTAGCCTGAGATGTGTGCTGTGTGGACACTAGGTACTTAGCAGCAATAATTTAAAGCTACAGATCTGCTCTTATGGCATAGTGCTGCTTAGCAATGCAGATTTCACTGCTCCATGAAGTTGTGGGGTTTTATGTTTTGTTGTCGTTTTGTTTTGTTTTGTTTTTTAAACCACTGTTGGCTGCAATTGTATATAGACTAAAAGTCAGTTCTGCCATAACATCAATGAAGTTAGCTGTGAAATAAAAAGCTCCTTGAGGAAATGGAAAGCCCTAACCATTGCCATGACAGACCCTTATCTTTTCATTCATTAAGTATCTTCTTTTTGGAAATTACATGCAGGGATATTTACAAGGATTTTGGTATGCATCATATGAAGCACTCTGTGTGTAGCTCCATGACTTCATTTGCAGTCTCTTTCATCTCATGAATAGAATGTACACATGTCCATGTGAAATCGGAAATACAGGTAACTATTGGGTTTTTTTATAGAATAGCAGAATAAATAGGCACATAACACTTTGCAGTGGTTACTGCTGCCTTTCAGCTCTAGTAACTCACTGGGGTACACTTTCAAAGAGAAATGTGGGGTCCAGAAGTAAGCACACAAAATCTGTGTATGTTTGTAGAATTACCGTGGCGGAGTTGGGGGGAGGGGTTCTGATTGTTTGTTTGTTGTTTTTTTTTCCTTTTTTTCATTCTGGAATGCTACTTAACTTGCTTCATTGTGAAAATTCCTTTTTCCTCTCCAAGAAAAAAAAAAATCTTAATTTGCAGACTCTTATGTTTCACCCAATTTCAAGACCTGTGGTAGTCTATGCCCCTCTTTCTAACTCTCATCCCTGACTGGTTACCGTAGCTATCCAGAAATAAACAATGCCCGATCCCAGTGTTTTTTGGCATTTTTAAATTTAGCTAGAGGTGGGGCGTGGAGAAGGGGAAAAAATGCATTTTTACTTTTCCAAATTAAATACTTAATATGTACATTACCTCAATTTGCAAAGAAAGAGATATTGCTAAGCACAATTCCCTTTGATTCTAGTCTGAGACTGATAGAGAAGAGCAAGTTATTAGCAAGAAATATATTGCACAATGGCTAAAAATATTTGCTTAAGAAATTCAATATCTCAAAATGTCATTCTTGTCTCTAGAAATGAGCATGGCTCTTAGGATAAAGCCTGGTGCTGTGCTGTAGTGTCATGTCCTACAAACTGTGTCTACACAACCACCTGAAGTCATTTTTACAGTTAATGTGATGAGAGAATGCATTGTGATAGAAAAATAATTATAAAAATCACTGTAGCAAGCAATTTGTGTGAAACTAACTACTGGGTGTGTCACAAGAAAGGCATTTTCCTGTGCCTTTAAGTGCATAACAGCAAAAATGTCACTTTAAGGGAGTTCTGCTCTTCATTGTGGCCAGCATATAATCCAATTAAATATGTGAGCTTTAAGGGTCTGTCTTTGTGCCATCTCCTTTCATGTTTATATTACTTATTTCCTGTTTTGTTTTGTTCTTTTTTTCTTTGTCATTCTTTTCAGGGTAGATCTGTGGATGTCACGCTATTACTTCTAGAGCAGAATTTTCTGTATTGTTTTAAGGAGATCTTGTTTCATGAGAAACTGATGAAAAGTGATGACTTGTACTTGAGTTCTCCTTTAGTCATAAGCTCCATTCAGAATGGGAATGGAGTACCACAAAAAATCAGGGAGTGCAGGCTGCCTTTTCAAAAAAAATGGCCCAACTTCAAGGCCATAAGAAAGACAATGGTCCCTTTTCAGAAGCAATGACTTACTCATTTAACGACGAGGAGGTCTGTGTTTGGAGAAGCTTGCATGCTAAATACTTGTTTCTTCCTCAAATAGAGGTAGTTTCATGGATGAAGCTCTGCATAGGTGTACATTGCCTGTTGGACATTGCTCTCAATAGTTCTTTCATAGTTTTAGCATGCATGCTAGCTTTTCTGGGGAACTAGAATAGGTTTGGTTGATGTGGGGTGTATGGACAATGTATGTGTGTGTATATATGCATGTTAAAGTATTCTGGGTGACGTTTGCTTTTTGTAGTTCATGAGTACTGCAGATACCATAGCACACAGCCACAGTTTTGAATTTGCCTAAAGAGGTACTGAACTAAGACTTCTAACAGTGCTTAAAACAGCTTGTTATTAACTGTCTTTATTTTTCTGTTTGGTTTCATTGACATCTGCATGCCTAATTCCATCAATCACAACTCTCTGAGATAGTGGCAATTTTCTATCAGTTGAAAGATGGTGTGTTTTAGAGAAACACTCAAATATATATTTTTAAAAAATAATCAATTGAAAACAGCCTTGAAGGGTGCATTCCTTTAAGTACCGTTGATTTCACAGTAAAAAAGCCACTCTCTTCTAACAGTAGCAGCAGAATTCTGAAGGATCTGATGCTGTATAAAACATTTTCTGGGAATTTCTTCCATACTCAGTTAACAGAAACATAAGTAGAAATAGCAGAGTGGTCTAGACATTAAAGCTTGGAGTGATAGCAGGTATACTGTCTACAATACAATTAATTCTGTGTCCTGAAAAAAAAAAAAAGGCATGGGTAAAAAGAAGTAAAATTCTGTCTCTTTAGTGCAAAAATGAAGTACGTTTGAATTTTTCTCATAATAAATACAGCCAATGGGGGTTTAGTTTATATATAAACTCTATTGAGTGGAGAAGTGCTATTATGTGTTTACATGAATATCAAACTACTTGTGCTAACTTTTTTAGATGAAGAGAGTATCCATTAAATCTAACTGCAAAGGGCTTCTCTAATAATGAGCATTCCTGCTCCATTTTCAAGACTGTAGGTATTTTGAAATTTCCATAGAGATGAAAAGCCAAAGGTAACAGCTGAAATTCATTAAAGGAGAAATAACAGAAAAATTCAAACGGTGTTTAAGTGCCTTGAACATTACAGCTGTACTTGTAATCTGGCTGTTGACATAAAAGGTGGCCTCTTTTTTGACGTGTGATATCTTTTGATTAATTGACATGAAATTTCAGACATCTGAAAATAAGTGAAAGTTGTGGCTATTTTTGTGACTGCTCATCATGTCCTTATTTATGTTTATGAATCCTTTCATTGCAGTCAAACTGTGTTTAAAAATATTAAGAAGAACATTTCAGAAAAAGGAGTGAAAATTCTGTTAATGTATTGCAAGTAAATGCTACATGAAAATTATTCATCCTATTTGCTTTTAATAAAGTCTACATTTTAAGCTCAGAGGAAAGAAGAGTTAGAGTGAGGCAGTGGAAGAGATGTGTTAAAATTGTATGTGCTATTATGACTGGTGTTTTTTCAGGGGAAATTAAGTCACAATTAAAAAGGAACGAGAGATAATATAAAAAATTATTAGTAAACTGAATCTATAACTGTTATTATTTTAACTTCTTTCTCCGCCTGTTATTTTCAATTTTAAGGAACCTAGCACATAGGTAATACTTGAACAATGCTGCTGTTGCTACAAATAATGATTTGCAACTCAAGAACAGCACAGGCAATCTCTGTCTGACTTGCACATACTGATCCTGTGATTCTTGCTCTAAATGTAGCCGTAAATGGGCAGATACACCTGCAAGCAGAAGCTGGCAAGATGAAGATGTAGCCGAGTGTTAATTAAGAGCAAAACAGCTGCCTAGTACAGGGACTTTTCAAGTGATCAGAATGATGCAAAAATGAAGCAAGTGAATGGGGCCCATGCAGCGATATTTGTGCAGGATTGTACATGGTTTCTCACTTTTGAGAAGCAATTACTATTTATTTTCCCTTAAAACTTTCATTTTTTGAGACTTTTTTTTTTTAAAACAGATTAATATCTAGTAACAGTATTTGATTTCTAGGGTAAGTATATCTGGCTGTACTTACTGTGGTTTACTTGTTGGGATCTTTCAGTGTTGGCCTTTGGAATCTATTCATTTTGAATTACATAGGTTAGAACAAAACTGTGTTTGTTACTTTTTACCAGTGCAGCTCGTGCTGTCATATCTCTAATTTGATTAGTTTCTCAGGCCTGAGATGCTGGTTTGATGTTGGCTATATAGATTCCTTTGAAAATGCTTAGCAGCTATTCATAACTCAGCAATTTAATTTTAAGGAGTGCTATTCTTTTTTGGTCTATATGCTTAGAATTGTTCATCGTAATGAAACATCATAGTAAGTCACAGTAAGATGAACGGAGGGAAGTATACATTTCTGCTCGAGTTATAAGGTCAGCTTCAAGAAACTGTTATTGATGTATGCTTTTTGTTTACAGCTTTTTTTAATGAATAACGACTTGGATAGCAGGACTTTTGCTTAGATGTGTTGCTGGTAGGCAGTAGAAAGTTTCAGAATTCTACTGAAGTGCCAATTATAAACATTATTAGAGTTCTTAAAGACAATAGCAAATTTTCAGATTTTTCTTCTGTTCAGTCACTATTTCTCAATATTATTTTGAATTCAGACAAACATACTGATACATGTCCAAATTATTCACGTGAAATTAATTTATGTGGGGCACGGTGAGACCAAGTTGGGTATCTTGTGCGTGCTGTGCTTTTAGTCACAAAGAAATACAGCTGGGGAATATTCATGCATTATAAATGTAGTATTGTATGATAATTGTGTGGTTGTTTCATATACATTTTGTTACGGCATCTGCAGTCTGAAGAAGCCTCTTTAAGCTGGTGATGAAGCCTTCCATTTAGCATGAGCTGGTATGGATTCCTACCATGCTGACTTCTTAGCAGACAGGTGTCTGGGCCTGACCCAACATGATGTTGCCCGTACCATAACAGCTGTTGAATATCAGGGCTCCAAGTGCACAGGAGGACTCTCTTGACCTAAACTGCCCTGAGCAACCTCACTTAGGTCCCCCACTTCAAACCCACCCATTTAACCAGGCCCCAGGTTTGTCCAGGCTATGCTGTAGGTACCCCTGTCTCCTGCAGTCTTCTAGAGAACTCATGGCTGGTTTCCTGCCTTCCTCTGGGGAAGGCTGTAGCCACGCCAGGTTAACGGGAAACCCCCGAGGAATGCCCTGACAGAGAGCAGTGGGAAGTGAGCTTGAAGTCTGAGGGACAGCAGAGCTGGGCATTCATCCTCTCTCTGCTAGGCACTGTCTTGGGGCAGCTATCCACTTCATGAAGCAATTATATAACTCTCCCCTCACCTCCCATACACATTTTGCTAGGTTAGTTGGATTTTTTGTGTTTGCTTTTTGATTTTGTTTTTGTTTTGTTTTTATAAGCTACCATTTGCACTCCTGGATAATTATAGGACCTGGGTAGCTACCACCAAAGGGTACAATTCAATTTAAAGAAAAAAATATGTTCAGGCTCCTACGTTGCAGATGGTCATGCTGGGCTGTTGAAGGCCTCTGTGGCATTATGTGGGCTATTCTAGTATGGAAGCCAAACATTGTTACTGATTTGAGACCTAAATGATTATTTAAATTTAAACTGAAGAAGAGATTAATTTCTCTTTAAAGTATGCTGTCAGAATTAGTACAGGTTCATTCTTTTCTCTCTCTGGTGTGCCTTCCTGTTGGAGAAGACCATCTGTTTGTCAAGGGAAGTCATAAAATAATATTTGACATGAGATCTGCACAGCAATCCTGATATCTAGTAACTGCAGTTACGAAAACAATTATCTATAATGTGCCTAATTCATTTATATTTTAATTTCAATCCATCAGTGTCAGATAAAATAAGCTATTTTTACTTCTATTCCTGCGTGGCACCTATAATAGCTTAATGTGGTCTGGATCGTAAAATGATAAGTTTTGAAGTCCTGCTGCTAGCCAGGGGCCTTTTTTGTTGACAAGGGCTGCCCAGATGAAAGCTGTTTTTAGAAATAATTAAACTTCATGTTTCTGTAGTTAATGTATTTCATGTCTTTAAAATGATTTCCCTATCACAGTTTTTGGAATTAATATGTGAAAGAAATATGAATTAAGCATAAAGCAAAAGCAGGTAAAAAATTATGTTTGGATATGAGGACAGTGATGAGAGTTGAGACGAAACAGATTCTGTTGGCTAATCCAATTGAGACAGTTTCCATTGTTGCAAAATTGGCAAAATACATGGAAAATTAACAAAGCAATTGTGTGCTGTTCCAGATCTTCTAATTTGACTCATCCTATTACACTGGTGCTTGCACTGTTCTTTAAGAAAGTATGTACCTCATTTCTTTATTTGCCACAGTTGACTACTAGCCTTTGAAAATACGTAGCTCAGATCCATAGCTTTATAAGACACCTGTAAATCTTATCTTAAGCACTTCTTAAGGAGTTTCTATAATGCAAGCTTTCTGTGACTTCAGAAAAGATGGCTCTTTCTTAATGTCAGGGAAGTGCTTCAAGAAGAATCCAAGTTGCCTCCTTTTAACGAGAGTCTTGCATCAGAAAACGGTGTCCCTTGCATGATCATGGGACAGGGCAATTGCAAAGTGCACGATGAGTGGATTGAGAGCAGCCCTGCGGAGAGGATTTTGGGGATATTGGTGGATGAAAAACTGAATATGAGCCAGCAATGTGTGCTCGAGCTCAGAATGCCAGTTGCATTCTTGGCTGCTTCAAAAGAAGTGTGGCCAGCAGGTCAAGGGAGATCATTCTCCCCCTCTACTGTGCTCTCATGAGACTCCACCTGGAGTATTGCATCCAGCTCTGGAGCCTCCAGTATAAGAAAGACGTGGACCTGCTTAAGCAGGTCCAGAGGAGGGCCATGAAGATGATCAGAGGGCTGGAGCACCTTCCCTATGAGGGCAGGCTGAGAGAGTTGGGGTTGTTCTGTCTAGAGAGACAACTCTCCAGGGGACCTTACAGTGGCCTTCCAGTACTTAAAGGGAGCCTACAGGAAAGATGGGGAGGGACTCTATATCAGGGACTGTAGTGAGAAGATGAGGGGTAGCAGTTTCAAATTGGAAGATGGTAGGTTTAGATTAGATATTAGGAAGAAGTTCTTTACTCTGAGCGTGGTGAGACACAGGAACAGGTTGCCCAGAGATTGTGGATGCCCCCCTCCCTGGAAGTGTTCAAGACCAGGTTGGATGGGGCTTTGAGCAACCAGGTCGAGTGGGAGGTGTCCGTGGCATACATTCAGTTGATCTGCTTAACAGCCTCAACACCTTTGAAGATGTGGGCCTAAGTAGTTTTATCATTTGTAAAACTGCTTGCGCACATGTGAAACAACGTGTGCGTTTCAGGCTAAGCTGGGTGTGATTTAGGCCTTCAGCAGGTTGCAAAAAGTCATGAATAAATAGGTATGAAGTGATAAACAGGGAAACACAAGAATCCTTCCATGTTTCATGTCTGGTTTTGATCTGCTATTGACAGAACAAAGGAATGTATTGTAACCCTATCCTTTTAGTCAAAAAATGAAAATTTGACAGAAAAAAACATCATCTAGATTAATTCAGAGAAATATATTTCTTTCTACTGCTTCTGTCTCAGGTGTTTTCCTGCCAAAGGCTTTGCACAATTTTATTTTTATAGAATGTTCAATGACAAATGCTTTAATCTGAAGGCCTGGTTTATAGAGGACTGTTTATTCCATTTCATTAATTTGCAGTATGCAAACCCAGAGGTTCTGACTTCTGTTTTACGTGAGAAAAGTGAAGTGTATTTTATCTGTTGGTACGCTAAGCTTCTTTTCTTCACTTGTCTCTTTACTGAAAATAATGCAGCTATTCTTGCTATAAAATATCCTTGTGTTAGGAGGAAGCAAGTGTGTGGCAAACAGCTTTGTTCTGAGGTGCTGAAAATCTGTTTGATTTTCAGTAAGTGGGTAATTTGGCAACACGTGTAGTAAAGCTCTTCATATAGATATGGTTAACCTAGAAAAAAACAATGTGATTAATTTAGAGTTTTGTAATTTTATCTTTCTGTCTTTCATGTGCACAAGCAAAGACTGTTTTCCATGCAGCTTGAAGGTAAGCACAGCTGAGAGAAAGACTTAAGAGACACAGACGTGTAGGTATTCAGTGTGTCATTCCATGGTGTACTGGTCAGCTTGGTCAATGCAGCTGCCTCTTTCCTTCTGTGGAAGAGGAGAGACCTGGTGCTCATTTGTGTCTATCTCTGAGATGAACTTGGGACTGTGTCAGGGAACACACCTGGTGTGGGTATAGGAGGGCTAAATTTGGTTTTGGTTTTAATTTCTGCTCCACCAAGGAACAGTAGAGTTGGTAGTTTCTTGAATATTCGGACAAGCACCTCAAATGTTTTTCTGCACTGTTGCGTTAATGAATGAAAGTTGCTTAATGTAAAAATCTTGAAGACAACTGCTACTCTCCTGCAAAGAAATTTTACAATGCCATGGTGTCCTGGTTTCACTGGGACAGAATCATAGGCTTGCCATGGTCTGCAAGCCATTAGTCTGGAGTCAGGCAGGGCACCTGACTCGAGTTGGCTACAGGTGTATCCCATCCCATAAACATCATGCTTTGTTTAAAGGGGGAAGTTTGCTGAGGAGAGAGGCTCCTCCTCTTCCTTTTTCTCTATGGGCTTGGAAGGACTTGTTTACCATTCTGCTCCGGAGGATTGCTTTCCGTTCGTTGTGACTGCCGTACGTTTGCTAGGCTGAGTATAACTTTGTATACTTTATATTAGTATAAACATTAGTTTTGCTGGTTCATTAAATCTGTTTTCATTTTAGCTCACAGGTCTCCTCTCCTGTTCCCGATCCCCTTTTCTGCTAGGAAAGGTCATTGGGTGATAAAACACCGGCTATAGCTTAGCACTGGATATAGGCTAAATGTAGACACATGGCAGTCTGCAGAAACCACCAGCAGAGACAGAGCTTAATTATTGAGTTATTCTATAGTGGGGTGCTGTTGCTCAGAACACTCCTCAGGGCTTTATCCTCCTCTCTTACGCTCTAAAGAGTAAAACCCAGCTCCCTACCTAAATTCCATTATTTAGTAACATATTCCTTCTAGCACAAAATGCTAAATATTCAAGAATCGTCCTCTAAAAAATACTCCTAATTCTGTCATCAAATTGGAGAGTACCTACTGTGTAGCTGAACCTATAGCTATGACCGAAATAAAGGTATTTTGGAAAATGGATGCAGATTGGCTGTAAAGAATGGGTTATTTCCCTCCAAATTAAGAGTATTTCCAGATTCATTTGGATGTCCCTTTCTGGTGGTCGTTTTTGCAAGTGAAAAGCTCGATGAAAGTTTCTTCATTAGAAATTTTTTTTGTTTTATTCCTTTAGGTCAGAAAGAAAATATTTTTCTTTTTAGAAAAGATTATTATGTGTCCTATCTGTTTCTTGGTCTGCTTTTTACATCCTGTTGGAAAAACACAAGCAGGAGAAATAATAATTTCTCCTGTCAAACATCAAAACATCAGTGTCAGCTATATCAGACATATAAGTTTGAGAATAGCTAAGTAATCAGTCTGATCTTTGCATTCCCTGAAAAGAAATGCTATTTTCCACTCCTTTACCTGCTGCATTGTTTCTACAATTTCGAGAGCCAAACCTTGGAATCTGATAGTTCAGTTTAATGAGACCTAAGTTTTGGGCTGGGCTGTTTTTTTTTGTCTGTTTTCATTCTTTCAATGTATGTTTCTTCTGTGTGCTACATATTAAACTATGTTAAGCAATCCAAACTGCAGTGAATGATTCTGTTTAAAAAAGTCAGTGACTTAAGTGGCTTTATCTGTACTCACTGTAAGCTTCTTTTGTTTGTGTAGTTTTGCAAAAAGAAGTTCCTATATTGTGTCTAGAAAAGATTTTTAAATACTGTGCTATTCACCAAATACTTCTTATGTTCTGGTCTTCCTTCCTACTGTTTTTCTGTTTAAACAGTAAAAACTTTAGGGCATACCAAGCCTTGTAGGCATTTGTTCAGTTTCTGACGTGGTGAAACAGTTTGGGCTGCAGTCTGTAAATCTGACTGTAATCAACTAATTAAAATTCAGGACACTTCTTCCTGTGTCATTCCCCCCAGTCTATTAAATTTAAATAAGAAGTAACTATTTCATCTCAAGAATGTGGCAATTTAAAATACATGGACAACCTACCTAACATTTTTTTCATACAGATTGCATCCTCATGCTTTTACCATTTGTAGAAGCGTGTTTACTTGGCCAGTGTGTTTATTTCTGTACACTCAGGTGTCCCCAAAACACTAAAACATAGCTTGCCATGCTAGTGATGTGACTTTTTGTCACCTTTTTTTCACATCAAAGGAGAGAGCTGGTAGATGATTGTCTCTGATTTGGAGTAAGGAGTCTTAGGGGAATGGTCCCACTGCTCTCAGGAGGTTACTGTGTTGTGGTTTTGTTGGTGTGCCTCCCTGTTTTTTCTGCATTCAGTAGCATGGAGAAACATCAAAAACAGAAAAAGGTTTCTGTGGTATTCCTGCAAGTTTTCTTGGAGACTTTCTCATTTACCACTTCTGTTCCCAGAAGTGCTTTTCTCCTGCTTACCCAAGTCTTTGTGTCTTACAATGCGCTGGGGTGCATAGAACAGCTCCCGAACAGCAGGATGTAAAATACTGGACCACCTGTTAAAAAATAATTCATACATGTCTCAAGGGAAAGAGTTTCTTTTATGTATATATACACACACACCAACAGATAGATACAAAGCCAAACAAGCTTTGTTTAACTCTTTAACTTTCTGTAATTTGTTGAAAATTTTTATATGGTCCTTTAGTGAATTTGAAACAGAATTGCAGTAGCAGACTATCATGTTTCAGTAATCCTTCTTTCACTACTATTCCCCTAATATATAACTGGTTTACTATATCTTATTTAAAGAGAAACCTAAGCCTAAGGCATTCGTGTATGAGATTTGTGAATACCACCTTTGTCACAGCGTCACTACCAGTGCTGCTGTCATTCCCACTGAACAATGCAGGAAAAGTCTCTGCAGAAGTGGCTATCACTTACATAGACAAAGGTGGGGATAATAAATTTTTAGTATAAGTACTGCATTTCTTTGAGATAAGGGAAATCAGCCCAAGGTCTCAGTGAAAATTTGAGCAAAATTAGGTGAATAAGCCTAGATAGGGGTACAAGCAACTGACTGGCTTGTGCTAAGCCTATAAATGTAATTGAAGAACTGAATTTTTTACTTCCTATCTTCATCTCAAGTGTAGTAGAATATTCTGCAATGGGGTATGAACTTTATTATCCATAGATGATGATTAAAATAAAGTGCATGTTGACTCTTTCAACTTTGCCTTAATATTTCACTCCCACTGCATGCCTGAACACCACCATAGTTTTTTCCTCTGTGAGAGCTAATGTGTCGCTAAAGGAAGTTTTGTGTAAAATGTGAATTTTTCAGGCTTCAATGTCAGATTATCTTCCTCAGTACAGGTCAGAGCTCAGAAAGTACAGAAAGTATTTCTTCTTTTTCCATCCTTGTTTTAGCATCCGGTGATAACAGTAGTAGAATCTTCTTACTGGCGAGATTGGGGTTGTTTTGGTTTTGGTGGTTTGGGGTGTGTGGGGGGTGTTTTCTGAGGGGTGTTGGTTTCTTTGGGGATTTTTGGGTGGTAGGTTTTTTTGGTGGGGGGACTTACATATAAATTAGCCAAGAACTGTTAGGTACACAAGCAGAATCTGCTGCTAAGCAACAAAGCTGCATTACCTGGAGAATAATACTTAACTGCACTGAATACTGGCAGCATTGGCAAATGGTCTCAAAGGAAGAGGATCAGTTGCCATTCTGTTACAAACCTATAAATACAGATGGTAACAGGGATTATCAGTCTAGAGGTTTTCTGGCTTAATAATTTGTAGCCCGTCTTTTCAAAACATGCATTCCAACTGAAGTCTAGCTCATCAAAGTCTTGTAATATATTAAGTGTTACAAAATCTACAGACTAGAAATTTTGAAGAATACAGGCACAATCTATCAGGCTATGAACATTTAGTTTTAGTTTTTACGTTAAGAAAATTCTTTGGGAAAGCCAAACTTGTAAGTGTTGCAATTGCCTGAAAGCTAAATTTTAAATCTTTTTAGTTTTATTCAGTGATGTGTAGGTAAAAAATAAAGACCATTTGTAATGATAAAATTATCCAGCTATCCATAGCAGGATATTATTCCACAGTAGATGGAATATTACTGAAGAGGAAAACTAAAAATGTGTTTTGCTGAGATTTATTCAACAAGCTTAGACCTGGTAATAGGCCATTTTATGCATTTCAATATATACTACTTTGTAACATGTCGTCTGCATTTTTCCATTTATATATGAGACTTCTTTAGCTCTATGATGTCGAGCTGGATAAGCCTCAAATCCATGTATTTGCTTTTGTGAATGCTTGTATGTTTTTAAGAACAAGTTAAAATGACAGAGATTCCACCTCTGCATTCTGCAACGTGGTGTTTTGTGCTAGTTAGTAGTCCATAATGTTCCCCCAAATAATAATCATAATATCTCAGATAAATGTCTTGCTGCAGCCTAATTCTGTTTCTTTTTGGCCTTTTCCCCAAAGATACAGGGAACAAATAATTTAGTTCCTCCTGGAAGCATTCTTTAATGTGTTGGCTCAGTCATGATGTGAAAGGAAGATAGAGTTGAAGTGGAATTTGAACAGCACAACACAACAGTGTTAAATATTAAATGGATTAATAAATACTTATAGTTCCCTATGCTGTTTCATGCATAGCCAATGCTCGGTGAAGGCTGCCTCATTCTGGTAGTGCTAAGACACTGACAACAAGTTCTATACCTGTTGAAAATATATAACCTCTTTCTGAAAAAGTTTCATGTCCTCCTACTTAGTGCACTTTACTGCTGCAGAACGAGCAGTTGAGCCAGCAGGTCCATCAATCTGTCCTGCACTTTGTATCAGAGGACCAGCCCTTCACATCTGGTTACTGCCGCCAATACACTTAGGAATGCGCTTCCCAAACCTGCAGTGCCTCAAGGCCACACCTTCCCTCTGCTGCTCCATGCTGCAAGCCACTTGAGGTGCTCTCCGATCCAGGCTGCAAAGAGGTTCAACCAAATATAACCTTCTTCATGTAGATGAGTCCTAGGAAAATAGAACAGCTCACCCATGTGTGTTGTGTTTTCACATCTGTCACTATTTTTGTAATGTTGTAATGGAGTTTTGTGCTTTACGTGTCCTGCAAGTATCAGGTATCATTCTGTGCCACAGCAATGGCAGCCAAGTTATAATAGATCTGATGTGCCTTTGTGACTTTCCTCTCAGTTCCAAAGTAAATTACTTTCTGACATCGCTCATTCAAATGCACAACCAGGTTATCAAGTAGCTGCTACTTCTCTACTAACGGCACAAAAAGGACATAAGATGTCTTTTACCCATACTACAGCTCTTCATGTGCTTCTCTCAGCATACACAATGGTGAATCTTCTGGCATCCCCTTATCCCTCTTGCGAATCAAACACGCAGTCTAGTCTTTGCACATCTTTATGACTAGCTGAAAAGGAGGTGAGGAAGAATAATATTCATTATATGCAGATCATCTAGCAATTAGACGTCTTTCGACCATGCAGCCAAATCTGTCAGTATTCTAATTCTCCAGTGGGAGTTGATGTAAATTCTCTTGGTCTAAGTGAACCAGCCTTGAAATCATTGGTTTAATAGTATTTTAATATGAAGTGCTGCCAAACAGAACTGGTTTGTGAGACTCAGTTTTCAGAAACAAAACAGGGATTTATTAGTCTGGTACTAAGTCTTAAAAATACTCTGTAACGTTGGGCCGAGTGGTTCTATTTACTAGTCAACTAAACAAAGAATCCCTTTACTGTATGGTTGGTCATTTCCAACTTAAGTTTGCTGTTGTAACACCTTTCTTTAGTTTGATTAAGGTAGAGTGAGTTCACTCATGCAGATGTGCTGAAGAAGTCTATTTTAAAAAGGTGTGAAGTAAAGCCTCTGGGTCGTTGCAGCCATTGTAGTTGTATTACTCAATGTCTGGGCCATTTTGAATTCAGTCTTCTAATCGGATGTGAATTTTCCTTTATGCTGCTTCTTTGTGTTTGGTATCACTGGTGAACAGTGATAAAAACAGTGTAGACTTGACAGAGGCTTGAAAACAAGGTGATAAGGTGCAATGGTTTGTAAGAGAACTATAGAAAAAATTGGGTGGGTTTGGGGTTTTTTTTGTCTTTAGGCAGGGTTTTAGGTCTAACTCAGTTAACTTTTTTTTTCCCCATCAACTATTGAATAAAAGTAATTCAACATCAAAAACTTACTGTTACTGTCTTCACCACGAAGCACTCCCAAGATTTGTTTTCCAACCATTTTTGCATATTCTTGCAATATCCAATATCTTGGGGAGCTATTTATTGCCTTGGTCAAACAGCAGAGCTGGCAGGAGATGAGAGTGGAGCAAGACCTGAGTGATGCTGCTCACTGTCCAGTTTTGAGTTTCAAATATTTACAGCTTCAGAGAGAAAATAGATTAGGACACACTTCAAAAATGGAACAGGAAGCCTGCAGGGGACTATACATAGCTGTCAAGCCTTTGCTTTGTTTGCTACAGTGCCTCGTTGATTTGGCAAAGCATTTGGGTTTTTTCCCATAGTTGATACCCTAAGCAAGAGAGAGGGGAGACACATGTTGTTACAAAGGGTGCTTAGGAATATGGTTTAGTCAAGGACTTGTCGGTGTTAGGTTAGCGGTTGGACGATGATCTTAAAGGTCTTTTCCAATCTAGGCAATCCTGTGATTATATGAAAGCTGCTTCCAATGCATGTATTCCATAGTCAGTTTATGGCTACATCATCTGGGATTGAGGTTGGAGAAGGCAGGAGTATAATCTTTGAAGAGTTTCAGATTCATCTGTAGTAGGAAAGTGATACACTGTGCTGGGGCCGTACTAAGCAGGTTTTTCC
Source organism: Eurystomus gularis (assembly GCA_013400335.1). Taxonomy (NCBI): domain Eukaryota; kingdom Metazoa; phylum Chordata; class Aves; order Coraciiformes; family Coraciidae; genus Eurystomus; species Eurystomus gularis. The sequence continues at coordinate 63,174 of VZZY01019968.1, read as the reverse complement.
CTGTTACAAGTGTATGAGCTGCACTGATTGGTAGTGTAACAACATTATTATAAATTAGGATATTCCTAGCATTGGCTGTTACTTACTGACTAGATCTATACCTGTTCATTATGTGTCATGTGCACCAGAAGCAACGGCTTTTCTACATAAACCGAAATTTGTTACTACTTTTTGCTCTACAGGCATGTTCTAGTGTGGCTTTAGTATAGCACTATCATAAAAATAGGTGTCAACTGCTAACATGTCTGGGAAGAGAAGGAGCTAAATACCTAAGCAGCATAAGTCAGCTTGTTTCTTTGAAATATATGGAAAGATGCTGACTTTATACAAGCGCAGGTTCTGGCCTTCCGAACTTTATCCTTCAAAAACAGTAGAAAGTTTTCAAATAACTGGTTGTGATGAACTGTTTATTTTCAAATAAAGTTTGTGATGCTGTTATTTAACTAAGTTCCTCCCTCTTTGAATGTACCATGAAAACAGTAGTTGGCATTTCCTGACTCTTTATTCAGTGGCTTCTGTGCATACGTACAGTGCAAGGATACATAAGATACAGGTATTTCTGCTCTTTCTATTGCACTTTGTAAGGAATTTTTTTTTTTCTTTTTTTGCATTTCATTTTGATTTCTGACCTTTTTCCAGAGATACTGGTTTGTGTTGTGATTCTGATTCTGATAGATGGTGACATTTTCTAAGTTTCCTGGTGGGGTCACTGAAAGGACATCTTCTTTAAGTAAACATTGAATTTTTAATTTATTTTTTTTTTCTGTTATTGGTCCTACATTATCCTCTGCAGATAGGCATTATAGGGAGAGCTTCCAAGCATGAAGAAACATTCCAAAGCTATCAAAATCATTCTTTTTTTCAGATAGGTTAACATCATAGCTTTCCGGTGTAAAGCTTCTAATGGATGGTCATGTGAACAGTACTGCGTCCAGTAATTTATAAAGGCCAATGTCTGCTTACCATCTGAGGATGATGTCCAGCAAGACTACTTCATCCTTCTTTGTCTTTTATAAATATATATACTGCATGGACAGTATATTTATATGCATTAGGCCTTCATCATGTTAGTATCATTGTTCGGTATCATTAGTGCAAAATTTTCAGTATTTTTAAATGAACACAAAACCTATTCAGGAGTGCAGACTTCTGTAACCTTGGAAACTATGATATATGTTCTTTTTAGAAAAGATCGATTTATTACAGCAGTGTCCAAATGTTTTGCATAGAAAGTAAATTACACTGCTTCGTTTGTTAAAATATGTTTGTATGACTCATCTGCTGTTGTTATCACTCTTAAGCTATTATTAATAGTAGTAGTACATTTAATGAACACTTCCCTGGTTTGTAGCACTTATGAACTTCACTGAGGAGTGAAGCATGAAGTCTTGGATTCTATTTAAAAGACAGTCTTTGATTTGGAGAGATCATGCTCAAAGGCCTGATGGAGACAGGTGAAGTTGTTACTTGCAAAATAGATTTCAGGGGGTTTTATAAGAAGGGTCTCATTTATAGTCAGCTCATGGGAGGATTAAAACAGTTTGGAAAAGGCTGTGACAAGTAAATGTAAAGATAAATTGGGAATTTATTTTCCTTTTTTTGTTTGAGATTGCAAGTATTAATATTGCATAACATTGATTACACTGTTCTAGAGAGCACACTTTCAACCTTATTATTGACATTAAGTTTTAGCATTTATTTAAAATGGATATGTGTGAAAGTCACTGATCTTTTGGAGGGGTGCCCTCATCTTTCAGTGTTACTGGTAGTTACGTATATTCAGTGTAACATTTTTTACATGTGTGTAATAATGATTAAAAAAAAATCCGTTATCGCTTTTCCCTGTTTTGAAACAAAAGTAAAATAAATTTATAGCTTTCCTTGGCTGTAATAATGTGTGTGTATCAGACACAAAATGTGATCATATTGCTTGTTAGCACATGTGGAGCCACACTCTTCTAAAATCCCAACATTGGTTTTTCACTGTGCTGTCTGACTTAACCTCTCTTTCACAGCTACATATTGCTGCTGGCAAGAGACTGAACTTTAGCAGGAACAGTCAAAGCAGCTATGTGGGAAGGCTGGGGTCTTTGCAAATACTTTAAGAGTTATTTTATAGAGATTTTGCAAAGCAAGTGTGAACTTGATAAATACTAGAAGAATACAGTTGTCACTAGATGTACCTTTGTAATAGAGGTGCTTTGCTGCTCACTCCCTTAACACCATGTTTTCAAAAGGGATATTTTGCTGTTGTCTCCAGTGAAGGCAGGGTTGGACAGAAAGTGTGTATGCAAATAGTTTTGACAAATAAATAATGTTTAATTCCTCTAGAGCTTCTATTGAAAAGTGTCCCTAACACTATCAGCAAACTTCTGTCATCTTTCTGGGCTATGTCAGTTCTTCCACACAACAGCTTTGATTTGATTTTTTTTTTTTCCTTCACACTGGACTGAAAAGAAAGCATTTTGAATATTTTCTTGCAATAGAATTGTGTCAGAACAGATGCTCTCAATTCAGAAACCTTGATTTTTCTGGTTTTTTTCTTCAAAAGATTTCTAAAACTTCTCTACTGAAAAAAATTGTGGGAAAACAAAATGTTTTCGTTACAGTTTTGGTTTCAGTGAAAGACCATAGTACTGACTTCTGTGAATTTTGTGAAATATTAGAAAGCTTTGCCAGGAACAGGAGCTTAGTTTTCCAAAAGACTTAAAACACTATGACAAAAATAGAACTTCCTTCAGTAAAGATAATACCAAAATTTTTATAGAAAAAGAAAAAAAAAGTATCAACAATAATAAAATGAAGATTAGTTATCACAAAGTAAGAAGGTAATCTTAGTAGTGGGTTATTTAATTAGTTCAACGTTGCTCAAATTATTCACTGAATGCACAGCAAATAAAATCATCAGTATCTAGCTGAGCAGCTTGTTCCTCTAAATTTCCAGATATTGAAAGAGTTTTTTGCACTGGGAATGGTGTATGACTCAACATAAAATCAGGAAGGTTGCCTGCGTAGCCAAGTGGAGCCATTCTTTTTGGATTCGTATCTTTAATTGTACCATGCATCCTACTGCATGTAAATGAACGTGTGAAAGTCCATGTGCTGTGTAGAAGAGACAGCAGGAGAAATATTTGAAAGCCTGCCTTCCTGTTTTAATGTCATGTGCAATCACAGTAGAAAGCAACACACATGAACAACTGAAGTACTTAATGGTTTCTCCTGAAATAGCTTTCAATTCTTCATTGTACTTATAACTATGTGAATTTTTAGAATACTGTTTTTATGTATTAATAGTCATTTCCTTATATGAAGATATTAAGTACATAGAAGTCAGATTATCATACTGCAGTAAATCACAGCCGAGAAAAATAGTGTAGCTTGATGGTTTTTTTTAACTGCAAATGGGCAGTGAGAGCCACCATGGACTGAAAGGACAGCTGGCATGACAGCATTTCATGTCCTGTGTGTAATTGGGTTTGAATGCTTGACAGATTTTTATAATGGTACAGAGGCACTTAGACCAGCAGGTAACTGTTGGGAATAGATTGAGTGGTGGTGAGCCCATTTTCATACTACTTTTACTTGAAAATCCTTTAGACATACTGGACATCAAAGATATATTCTAAGTTCAAGTGCTTGTCAACTGTTACACCCCTTTTCATCAAATTCAAGAAAAGCGGAACAACTTAAAACATCTGTGTGTTATTTAATGAAGTGAACATTGTTAAAGATGAAATTTAAAGTGCAGTTTATATATAGTAGGGGTGGGAAATACAGCATTGGCTGGGCAACCAACCTTCAGATTTTATGTTGAAATTATTTTTGTTGGCAAATCCTGAGCAGAGGATCACTTGTGAAATTGATGTCAGAATTGAATCAACCAGCCTGACAACTACTATCAGGAGCAAGACAAGCTGTTTCTGTCTGTTGGAAGTGATGGCATTTTTACTTTTTAATATGTGCTAAGTGGGCTGATCAAAATAATGTGACAATTCTTAGAGAGCTGCTGGTTTTGTTTCCCTTTTGTGTTAGGTGACTGAAAATTGTCAAATAAAAGAAGATAATCACATCTCTAAATAGGTTTGATTTTTCGCATTCAGTCATCCCCTTTGTTTTGCTCCATCTGTATTTCTGATTGAATGAAAGAAACTCGGGTTCACCACCAGGATTTTAGGAAAAGATTAGTGGAATTGATTATTTTCATTCTGGGATACTAAATTTACTACACTGTAAAGGAGTTTGCATTGCAAATAGTTAAACTTAATGTAGTCTCTGAAAATCAGCCTACCTGGAATTAAGCACACAGATACTGAAGATTTAAAAATGACCAGTTACTGTAAAAAACTAGGTCATACCTTTCTAGGCTTTTGATCTTTAACTGGTGAAAAAGTATTTTGCTCTTCAAGGTTATTTTTTTAACTCTGTCATCATTTGCTGCTAAAGCTTTGGAGATTCACATGAAGTCCATTAAGGTTTGAATCTGGTTGGATGTTTGAATTTGGGACAGTAAAATATCTCACATAATACACTGTAAATATCCAAAGCAACTGCTATATTAAATTTAATAGACTGTGCCAAGCAACGTTCAGAATATTTTATTAATGACTATGAATTGGATCTAGAAAATTTTACAGTGGTTGGACTGACCATTCATCCGAAAGATATAGGCACTTAATTGTGTCTAAGCAGCTGTCAATTTTGTATGCCCTTAAGATGTCCCTTTCTCACTTGGCTGATCACATCATGTTTGAAGCTTCTGAAATGTTCAGACTTGAACCAGAAGGGAAAATTTTGCTTGTGACAAAACTGCTATGGCTTAGCCATAATATGGTGCATGTCTACATCTTTACATTTCTCTAAAAAAGTATTCAGAGTTGCAGGAAATTGAAGTAAGGTTTCATAAAAATCTAAATATCTATCTTGCAGTTTTTGTGTACTTGAAAACTACTTTGTTTAGTAAAGAGATGAGCCATTTTGATAGTAGGTGAGAAGTCTTTCCACACTGAAAGAACCAGCATTGCTGTGCTACTTAACTCTTAATTTCATCAGAGATTATATTTTTTAAGAAAACCATGAAAGGATGGCCCACTGGTGACCACAGTTCTCACAGGAATAGAGGTTAATGGCCCTGGCATTTTATTTTACAAAGCTAATCACATAATTTCAAGTCTGACTGTCCACATCCCTTCATTTGTACAAACTGTTCTTCATTTTCTGTTATAATGATCTATGTGGTGTTTTATGTCAGAGTAAAGATGCAATACACTCTGTCTTAGTGCTGTTTTGCAGTTATTGGGCTAGAGGGGGTAAAAAAATAAATCAGGAGACAAAATCTTGCATTTTTACCTGTTCAAAACTCAGTAGTTTAGACCTCATGAACAGCATTGCAGTTAATCTTATCAATACTATCCTCATCACCTAAAAATTATTTGTAAACTAGAGGCTCCTCAAACCTTTAGAAGGAGATAATTCACTGCTATTAGGTATTTGTTACAAATGCCAGGCAAAAAAAATAATTATTTTTTAATTTAATACTGAATAATTTTTTTAAAAAAAACTTTTTTTTTTGCAGTTATTTAGAAATTAATTTCGTGGTAATTTGGGTTCCTCGAAAAAGACCAAGAAATCTCGGCTAAAACATTGCTTTAAAATCCACAAATCTGCAAGATTTGAAGAACATTTCTTTAAAAAAAAAAAAAAAGACAAAAAAAGACATATTTGAGACACTCACTAATCTCCTTCAGGTTTAAGGATTCCTTTGTGCATACACAGCAAGTACCTGTAGACAGTCCTGTGATTCTAGATGAGAGAAGTGTTGCTCTGGTTAGGTCTAGTCCATATAAAATTACCTTGGATTAGCCTAAAATGGCATCAGGTAGTATTTGCCACTAAAAGGGTCGCTAATAAGACTAAAGAGTGCATTCCCAAAAAACATGTTAAAGAAAATGAGCAGAAAATGCAGAATGTGTAGACTGATATACTATGTAATGCTGGCCTTCTTCTTAGGTATGTTGTGCTGTACTGAAGCATACAAGATGGATGAAATATTTTTTCCTTTTTAAAGCAGAAATATATGTATATTTTCTTTTGGGAGCTTTTTTAACGGTTTAATTTTTTTTTCTTTCTATAAAATAAAGGAAATCTTACTGTTAATCATAAAAAAAACCAAACCAAAACCCAAAAAACCTAGGACATACTTGTCCTCTACAGTTAAGAACTAGGAAAATCCTGTGAGTGGAGACACTGTTTCTTGCACTAAAATGTGGCAGAGCGGTAATTTAAATTATGAAGGAGGGCCAGTTCCCACTGAAGCCTATCTAAGCAGAATTTAGCATACCTGTCATAGTCCATTTCATTTTCAGAAGCATTATACATCTGCTGCCTCCCAAAAGATAATCTTGGAAAACCAATTTGTGTCAATATTTGACTTAAATATTCAAAACTTCTATCCTGTCGTAACCACTACACAGACTGATTTAAATATACTGAGTTCTATCTATGTTGCAGCTGTGTGTTTTGGATGATAAAAGTAAAGATTGTCTAAATATGTGGCTGCAAAATATGATGTGCTAGATCCTCCCTAAGGTATTTTTCTTTGTTACCACAAAACTAAGATAAAGATTTAGATCTGATTTACAAGTTAAATTAGGGTATAATTTTAAAGGATTTGAATATCCCAGTGTTGATTGGAAATTCTTACCTACAGTCTTCTTTCTGTATGCAGCTATATATGGTTGTGTTTTGTACCGTTACATAAAATACTGTTATTCTTTAGGGGGAAATTTTGAGTGCTAGCTCATGGGAAACACTTCAGACCTGATATAACTTTCTCTCTGTGGACGTAATGACAGATTTATACTTCTGCTCTTCCAGACATGCAGTCAAATTTCCTATTTTCCCCAAATGGCTTGGAGCTGTTATATATGGCCAAAAGTAGGAGCTGAATCCTCTTACAGCAGTCGAGAATATGCCAGATAAAGCTTTATTTAAATCGGTTTTAGAAGGTACATACTATATTGTTCCTCTCCTGTACTTGTAGGTCCTGCAGCCTTAATCTGGTGAAAGTGATCCCTTATGATTCAAGATGACTCTAGTGAAGAGCAGTTCCTTCCTTCGAGGCAAGAGCAGTTTCTGTGCTGCAAGGCTGTGCCTGTTCCTTGGTGCTTTTCCTCCAAGCCAGCAGAAGCTGGAAACCATAAAAATAAGAGATCAGGTCTGCCATGCCTTTTCCGGAATCTTGGCAGTAATTGAAACCTGGTCTTTTTCTTCCTCCATTTGCACCTCTTTGTCCTTGGTGTCAGGGAACAAAAAACATGGTGTTAAGCCTCTTACCCCAGATTCTCTCCTGTCATTTGTGTCAAGCTAAACAAATGTGCAAAACACAGATCAGCAGTATCAGTTAATTTTGTTCTTTCCTACCTTCTACACATTACTTAGGTTTTTTTATTTATATAAATATATAAAAGACAATCAGCTCTCAGAGCTACACTGGCTTTAGTATTTCTGCAGTTTGTACTTAAATAACATTTGTAGTTGTATCCGTGAATACAGTTAATTTTAATTGATGTATATGTTCTCCTGACTAACCCTTGATCTTAGTTGGAAACCTTTTCTGTTGTTAAGTGGTATTTATTGCACTTGTATCAGTTGTTATATGAAGGCAATGGTTGCTTTCCCTGGAAAAACCATTAAATGTTCACTATCAGAATGGCCTTACGCAACTCAGGTTTCAAAATTATTTACTTTGCATGATTACAACACAGTCATTACAGTTTGAGGAAATATGAATTTCTGCCATGCCAGATGGTAATGGGTATTGACAGCTTTTTCAATGAAAAAGATAGGAAGCTTTTAAATTCCTTTTCTTCCAAAAGTCATGCCTTCCCATTCAACTTTATTCCCACCTGCTTGCAAAGACAGATTTTTTCAAAAGTTGCTCCCTATCTTGCACCGAAAGAAGCAGCCATGTTTTAGCAAAAGTTTAGTTAGTGGGAAGTTCACCTTCATTTTATGTCTAAAGATTTAAAAATCTCTCTGAACATTTTTGGACAAAAGCTGTTGCCTGGGATTTTTGGTTTTATCATGACCCAAGAGCTGGCATCCAGCTGGTTTGGGATTTCAGCTGTCTGTGGGCAGCCAAGAGGAGAGACTGTATCAGTACAACTCGTATGGCAGTAAGACAAAGCTGCTGGAGGCTGTGACATGGGTCGTGTTTGCAGTAGGGGAGATCACAGGCTGTCTAAGCTCAGCCAGTCTGCAGGAAGATTTTTCAATTTGCACCGGTGCTTTCTGCTCTTGTCTGTAATTAGGGCAACTCCTCAACGTGAACATGCCCGAGCTTTGCACGTAGGAACGGAGGAGGCCCAAGATGCACTACGTTAACTTTAGTGCATCGCTTTCCTATTCAGTCTTGAAGTTGCAGTTTTGACAATGAAATCTTGTATTTATCCCAAGTGAATCAGAGGCCTTGTTTTCAGGATAGTGATCCTGTCAGTGCTGTTTATTAGACTAGACTAAAGGAAATCTAACGACCTTTGCTATATAGATCAATTCTTGCAATTGACTACTACAAATATGTTTAACCTTGAACATTTGACTTAGCATGAATAATTATTTAACATTAACATCTGTAGGGGCTAATTTAATTTTCAAAAAGCTGAGCTGTACTATTATTGTAGACAAGTTTCAAGTGTAAAGCAGCAATTGGAGAGTTTCTACAATGTAGTTTTAATTCAGAGAGAACAAATAGGTTTGTGTCTGTTCCCAGAACATACTGGATAGGAAAATGCTGCTTATTCAGGCGATAAATGAAGGTGCCGTGTGTTATAACAAGTGCACAAAACTACTCATGTATTTGGAAAAGTAACTGCAATGATAAAATAGGACTTCTAGGGGCTGACTGTAGTCTTCAACCAATGCATGAGTTCAGGGATATGCATTGCCTACTTGATTTTCTTTAGAGCACAAACGTAGTCGTATTTCAGATCTTAGAGAGCATGCCAAAATCTCTTCAATAAAGGAAATTGTATAATGGGCAGCAGAAAAGAATAAACACGGTGGATTTTACTGGAATAACCTGGTACACAAGGTAGAAGAGAGAGATTTTCTTGCTTTAAAATGTGATTGGAAAAACCACAGTAAGACGGTAATTGTTGATCAGACCTTAAATATGTTTTGAAACTTGATTCATTATGTAAAGTAATAGGAAAAAAAACAGCTACATGGTGAGAAGGGGTCTTGAGTTAACAAAAACATGTCTACCAGTGTAAGCTTATCTTCAGAACCCAATATAATGGGTAGAAGCGATACTTAATTCACAATTGAGCAGTTTTCCAAAATATTCTTTATCATCACCCTCTTTGCTTTGTCAGATACTCCTAGAAACTGAATCCTCATTCTGTGGAAGATTTTTGTGACAGTGTAACTCACCTGATCAGATAGACTAGGCTTCCCGTAGTTTTCTGCCCATCCTTGTGAGCTGTGGTAACTCTGGTGAAATCAAATGATTCTGTTTCATTTGTGTGCATGCAGTTCTGCTAAGTTCCACAGAGAAACACTGATGCAAGATTGAGATAAGTGATGAATGAGGTTATGAAAGTTAAATTACTTCATTAATCTATTTTAAGCAAGTCTTCCTAACATAAAACATACAGCATTGGAAATTTTCACATTAAAAGAAGCAAAAACCCAACCCAAAGAGCTAGCAAATGGGATCACAGTTATGAGATTATGAATCAGTGACCTTAACACATTCAACCCAGTCGTTCTTGTCAGCATTTGTTCTTGCACATTCCTCTCTACAAATGCAACACAGATTAAAATATATACTGTACGCTGTAAGAGTGAGTGTGCAAGTAATGCTTTAGATAAAGTAGCCATTTTTAATAACCAGCTTTAATCAGTGATAAATAATACTTGCGTTTTTTGTATGATTATTCCATTTATTTTAGTCTATTAACTGCTGATAAGTATTTTCTTTAAAAGTTGTTAGTGAAAGAAAGCTAAACCAATGTGAGTTCTCTTATCATTGTATGTCCTCTGGGTTGTCTTTGCTCTTATGTGGGACAAACATGTTGTTAAGATCACTTCTTTGGAACAAGGATATCGCTACCGCAGTAGTGACCCTTTCTAATGTAGAAAATAGATTCTGCCAAGCAGAATATCTATGTTTGTCACGTAGTCTAGGGGTTATGTGATATTGCTAATGAGATTTATCAGGTATTGTTTGTCTTGGAAAGCAGAGTGAAAATTACTGTGTGGAGTGATGATGCAAGGGCAGTTTCCTATTCATTGCCCACATGTTTGACCTGGCCAGAACCCTCAAACTGAGTTAGGAATTTTGATTTCCCTTGCAGCTCTTCTCCAGAAGCAGTCTAGCAAATGCTGATAGTGCATTGGTGGTGTTGGTGGGATAATTGTGCTACCTTTGTACACTCTGTGTTTATTTTGTGCTGATCTTCTAAGAGACAACTTAATTACGGGACCTGATTACAAACACACAGGTCATGCATCCCAGTCAGTTCAAGGCTGTACATAATTCATTGGCATGGGGAGCTCACTCTCTGGATGAGTAGGAAGCTGAGTAGATGGCTAGAGATGATTCTGTGTGGCAACCACTTGAGCAATGAGAGTGCCTGGAAATTTGTGGAGCAGTTGTCTCTCCAGTGAGCAACTGCATGGACTTTTTAAATCATGGCAAAGCTACAGTTAGAAAAAGCAATGACTGTATAACCTTATCGTGGTTAAGACCTGACTTTGGATTTTGAAGCCGACTTAAGCCCGTCTTACTATAACATTGAGAGTGGTCGATTGTTGTGGGTTTTTTTTGAGTCTTGAATATAAAGGCAGAAATGCAGATGGATTTTCAGAATACTCACTGGTTTAGTGTGTTATTCTACCCAGTTGTGAAGATGTTGCATATTCTGTCCAGAGCAATCAGCAAAGGTAATTGTCTTAATTTCCATACAGAGTGTAGCTCAAGAAGTGTCAACAACAAAAATTTCATTTGTGTGCTGCAAATATTAAGGGCTGTGTGGAAACAAATGGAAGAGTCTGGCTCTGCTGTTACCTGCCAGAAGAATCATTTCAGACCTTTGTGCAACTTCCTCTGAACTTCCTCACTGTTTTTCATGCAAATTCACTGCAGTGATCAATCCTTCCATAGCAAAGAACACGAAAAAACTGTCCTGTAACAGTTTTGTACATTTGCTGCCTTGCACCGTTTTCATGGTGAGGAAATGATGTCTAAAGAGTCTCTGAAAAGAAGGAAGCAAGCTCCTAGAACTGGTGCTTTCAGTTTTCCTTTTTTTAAATATATATATTCTGATAATATAAAACTTTATTTCTCACAGGTATGGAATTTTCATTTGGAAAAAAATGCACTAAGGAGGAAAACCTGCCAACATTCTTTAGTCCTGAATTAGGAAATTGCATAGGCCAGCAGTCTTACGAATGAACAGGTGTATGGTAATGGGAGTGGATCTCTGAACTTGCAAAGGAGCGTCACTAAAGTCAGGTATAGGATCAGATCAACTTTAGGAATGCAATAATTCCTACTCTTAAAGGCAACCTCTTAAAGTTATGTAGGATTTCCTTCCCACATCCTTCAAGTGGTATTTAAGAATTTAAAAATAAAATAGAATAAAATTTTTTAAAAATTAAGGAACCAAAGTGATTGGAATCAATTCTTGTTATGTAAAGATGTTTTAAGTCAAATGATACTGTGTGGTTATGAATTGCATTGTAGATGCATCAGAAATTGCTTCAGAAATGTATTCCTTATTCATTGCTAACAGATGGTCAGCAATTTAGAACTTCCTTTTAGTGAATCCTTAGCCAGATCACCCATACTGATGAATTTGCTATCAAAAGTAGTGCCTACTATGTTTGAGCATTTTCTGAGTACGCTGAATTTTTTATCTATTGCTGACCATAAAAACTGAATTAAATGATCCATTGAATTCAGCCAGCTGTTAGCCAGCCTCCTTTGAAGCCTAAATGCCACGAACTAATTTTTCTTTCTTGTCATAATCTGCGAGACCACAAATCTCAACTGAACACGAGCCCCAGTGCCCAACATTTTAAAAAGTAACCAGCATGAATACCAGCTCTCGTTCTTTTTTTTGTCATTAGGAGGTAGTGCTGCTACAGTTGGCATGATGACAGAGCATTCACAAAACTGATTCTTCAGGAACATTTGCAGCTTTAATATATATACACTCTTCAATCTCCCAAAAGAAAGTCCCTAATTAATTCACTACCGTATACGTGGGTGCACCTCCCAATACAGTCTCTAAGAGAACTGCATCCCGTGGTCATCCATTAAATACAAGCTTTAATGTCTTCAAAGGCCTTGCAGAAATAGAAAGAGGTGCTTAACCCCCATTTAGACTGGATGGAAGACCTTGGTTATTTATATATTATTTATGTACTGCAATGACTGTATCTGGAATAAGAAGCTCAGCAGGATTTGAATTTGAGGATTTCCTCTCCCTTTGTTCTAGGGAACACTTGTGAGACATGAGCAAGGATCTTTTCATAGCTCTACCTTCACTTTATTTATTATAGGGTAATTTTTCTTCCATTGCCATTTTGGCCATGTACTTCTCTGCTTGTCTGTAAATTCCTGACATGCTACATTGTGTTGCCTCTCTTGTTTTCTCTTGTTTCTTGTTTCTGCCTCTGAAACTCCTTGAGCTTTAATTTCCCTCTAGTTCTGGTAAACCTAATCTAGCTAAGTATATGTTTTATTTTCCTGTTATTCATCTCTGTGATATCTGGATAACTTAAAACTTTTCGGCTTGGTTGCAATAAAAAATATGTTTCATCTAACCTAAGTTTCTCCCTGTTGATCCTATTTCTTGTCCTATTTGCATTGTGGTAGGAAAGCTAAGTTTAAAAGAAAAAAAAAAAGGAAATCAAGTTTACTTGTTTAAGTAAAGATTAGGATCTCTTTGGTCACTGCCGTTGCTCTCAGGATCTTCCCAGGTGTATCTGTAATATTGAATCCTGAGGCTTTGGCCAGAGATGATGGTCTGTTCATGCAAAACTCTTGAGTTTGAGCAGAAATCTGCTTTGTAGGGAATAAGGTCTTAGTATTTTGTCACATCAAGCTTTATAGCTATATTAATCCTTGGAATAACCTTCCATTTCTGTATATCCATTTCTCTTCCATCTTCAAGTCTAGTAAAATTAATTTCTTCCATTTTCATTCTGTGTTAGATCTATTTTGGAAGTTAAAATGGTCAAGTCCTCCAGTTAAAGACACTTTATTGAGTGGTCAGATCAGTGGTTGTTATACCATGAGTGAAAGAAGCTTCTTCCCTTCAGGACCTAATATCTGTACCATAGCATAGGCTTGCACAGGCTACCAACGTTTCTTAGAGTTATGTTTCTAATCACTAAGTTTCAGATGAAGTTTTCTCAGTACTTGATGAGCCTCAGACAGATGGAGAACTTTGAAGACCCCCCAGCACTAAAGATCTAGCATGCAATATTAGTGAGATGTATTAATCTCTGCTAATGAAAAAATTACTTTAATTCTACATTTAAAAGTTTCCAGATAAATTCAGAACAATATAATAAAAACAGGATAGTGTTGAGTGAAAATGTTATAAAAATATGGGAATTTCTCATGTTTAGATGATAGTCTTATTTCATAAGAAATGATTATAAGCTTCCCAAATTAATATCCTATTCAGCCATTGAAGGCAAATGAAATGCAAATGAAACTCCTCAAATGAACGCATAATGCTCACTGCACTGAGGTTTCAAAACACATTTGTGATGCTGAGTAGAAAAAAAATCAAACTTATATTGAATGTACTTTGCAAATGCAAATGTCATCATCCATTTCTCTTTATGCTTTTCTGGTTTGTGTTCTTTGTTTTGCAAATATGGTAATTGTATTAAAATTGGAAGAAGTCATAAAAATTCACCCAGCATGCACACTCTTATTCCAAAGTTATTTGGCTAAAAAGTGTAAAATGGATTTGGAATTTGAAGTCACCAGTTTTTAAGCTTATCATGTTATGTTTAGATATTCTACTATGGCGTGAATGACATCAGAGATACTGACATGTTAGTATGGAAATAGAATAATTACCTTATGTGTTAATGTGCAGGA
>VZZY01019968.1:22728-48962 GCA_013400335.1 Eurystomus gularis | reverse complement strand
GACAAATGTTTTACTGTGTATACCGGGGCCTTTACTTAAGCTTGAATGGTGTACCTATATTCTCATGGTTTTTTTTTCCTTCCAGTACTTTAATTTCAAGAGTTACCTTAACATCTCAGTTTCTTTATACAAGTGCTGTAGGAAATAATTTTTTAATCCTGAAAGGATTACCTTTGATTTCATGCATTTCACACTTCCACTTATCCATATGCAGTGGCAATCTGATAAAGCTGGGAGGAGCTATCTCGTGTTTGCTACACCACCACTGACTGCGGTGCTTTGTGATGCAAACTCAGGGAGCTGAAGAATCTTTCTTCGATACACTATTAAGTTTACTCCACAAATAAGTGGATATTATACTAGGTGTTTTAATCTGATGTTTGTTGTGACTTTGAAGTTTGGGTAATCTATGCCATTGTTGTTTGTGGGTAAGGAAAATATCAGCATTAACACTGTGTGCTGATGATTGCTAGTCATCAGTCAGAGTATTGTAACAAGCTGACAAGCTGCAGACAGCCCAAGTGCTGAGATTTTACCCATTACATTTCTACTTTTCTAGTGTCAAATTTCCTGAGGTACATGCTGTACAGATTGTTATTCTGCAGCAGCAAGCAACTAGTAAGGAGCTAAATGGTCCTGTCCATCTGGGATTCACAGTATAGGTAGCAGATGAAGTCCATTAAGAGAGAGAGGGCTTCATTCTGCTGTGGTTGAACTGAAAGATGCTGAAGCAGAATAGCAGTATGTCAGGTACATGGCCTGTAGTACTTTTTCAGAGACCCTCAGCTTTTTCAAATGCAAAAATAAAACATTTGTAAAAACTAACAAAACTAAAGTTCTGACAGGTCATAATTAGTAACGAGGCAAGTGGCATACAAAGCTTGGATAGAAGGCCTCAGAAAACTGACCAGCAAGAAACGCAATCATCACATAACTAAATGAGAAGCACAAGAAAAAAAAGCTTTGTTTCATGCACAGTATCTGGTGACCAGGAAGGGTGGAGGAACTTTAAGGAACTGATTGTCCAAAAAAAAAGGGATAGTGAGAGTTAAAACATTCTATGGGAGATTGAAGTTACACTCTGTGGTGAAAGAGGCGTGCAGTCCAAGAAAAATACCTGTGTATTTCTATTTTGGAGCAAAATCTGTTTTTATCTCATTTGTCATGTTAAAAGTTTCAACCAACTCTGTATACATTGGTTTTATATCATGTAAGAAACAGGTTAAAACCCTGCATGCTGTTTGTCAAATATTAAGATGTAAAGCAATGCTCTTGGAGGCTTATCAACTTAGTTAACCACAGCAGTTTTATGGTGTGTGGTTGAGAGGCTGATTGAATGTTGCAGGGCTACCTGCAAAGCAGATCTTGAGTGATATGGCATTTGATTAGTGGGGAAGTGGAGGGGAAAACAAAAAAAGATACTTTGCCGTTGCAATGTTTTAATATTTGTCATCAGAGACTATGAGTAAAAGGAGATTGTCTCCTTAATGCACACACGTACCAACAGAAAGAAAGTTTAGTGAGCAGTACAAGCTATGTCTGAGGGCCTGGAATCAGGCTGATTACTTGGAAAGAAAGCCAAAAATGTTGAATTTATGGGAATCTCCACCATAATTTGCAGAGGATTTTGGAATTACTACTGTTCTTGAATAGAAGGATACAGAGGAAGGAGGAGGTAGTTTTGTGTGTATGTGTATTGGCTAGTGATAAACCTCAGTGCCACCATAAACTAATATAGTTTTGACACTTTCTTGTAATGTTTTTGTTGTGCACTTGCCTATTAGAAATTTACTTAAGCTACTGATGATGCCAGCTGCTAAATCTTAGTTCATTATATGCTTGCTTCAAAAAACATCTGTGGCTCTCATGACATAGGAACACAAATGCCATTGAATGTCCATGATACTAGCGAGTGTATATTTTCTGTAATACTGACTGCCATAATTGTTATAAACTGCTAAATCATATCTGATCATGAAATAAAATGTAAGCAGATGTGATCAGCCTCTCAACTGATACAAATACAAATGAGGATAATTCTGTGAATCCATAGAGTTACGCTGGTGTGACCAGGAGGACTGGCCAGAAAATCTGTATAAGTTGATGTGAGTTTTTTATCTATATTGGTCAATCTATTCAAAACAATTTTGCTTTTTTTTTTTTTTTTTTAATGGAGGAGTTGCTATGTGCCACAGATTACAGCAAACACCAGAAGTGTTTATAAATGAGGTGGTTTCAGGTGCTACATACACAATGGTACTTAAAACCTCATGATATCTTTCATAACAAACTCCATCAAGTGTGCCAGCTGAACCATCGTCAACCAGTAAACCATTGCCAGGTGAAACCAGGTGACAGCCACAAAATAGGAAAAACTTTGATGTTACGCAAGCTACATGCAGGAGAAGGTAAGCACTCTGCGTTGGCAAGTACACCATTTGTACAACCACAGGCTGATGGTTTTCAAGAATTTGAGTAAGGCCCCTTGGCTGACTGTTTGCTTTCAATAACCTCTTTGCTTTTTGACTCTGTTCCTTAGACTTCTGTTTACATACATGTCTCTTTCTTAATGAGTGTGTTCATGTGGTGCTGATAAAAACACATTCTAGCTACATGAATGATGTAAACTAAATACAGGTGGCCTTTCCGTCTGTATGGGTTGGAATCACTAAAATATGTAACTGCTGCAGGTAACAGTTCGTCAGTGGATGAAGTTTTTTTTCTCTGAGTCACTGTGGGTAAATCGATTTTCCAATTTTGCTTTTTTTAATCTATCAATGATTCTGCTGTCTTTAGAGGTGTTCTCATTCAATTGAGATTTAAACATGAGGGGAGTTCAGTGAAAGCTTTACTGCATAGCTTTCCTCTCAAGTTTTCTTTTTTTTTTTTTTTTTGCTTGTATGAACGAAATGGAGCCATTTGCAAATGAGTTTAAGTAAATAAAGAAATCCATGAGATTGTTTTATCCAGTATAAACAGGTAAAATAAGAATAGACAAAACTTAAAGCACTGAAATGGTACTGTTTTGTTCCAAAATCTGTTTTTAAGGGCTACATGGTAGGAAATGTGTTAGATTGGGTTGCTAGGTGCAATTAATTTCAACAATATTCCTTTTCAGGTCTACTTGAATCCATAATTTTTCCTTGTTTTTGTCAAATTAATCAATACCTTATTCATTTTTGCAGCATTAAATCTGAAGTTTGAATTAATTGCATTTAAGATCCCTAAATAGAAAAAAAGTGTGCACCTGGCTTTATTTAGAGGTTTCAAGTCCTGTTGTGCAGATAGGCTGATGTTTATGAAACCATCAAGCTTTGATCGTATTGAGTAATCCATTTTAAAGTTTTTTTAGAAATCTTGTTTAGTCTTCAGCTTGAGATAGCCACTGGTGATGGTTTCAGAGAGAGGGAGAGATAAGCATATTCAGGAGAAATACCATATATGAGCACTTGCAGCAGCTATTACCATTTAAATAGCCTGTGTCAACCTAAACAATACACAAGGGTTTGAATGGCATTTTTTGTGGGAATTTGATTCCGAGGATCTTTATGGTATAAGTACATGATCCAAAATGACATATTATGGAGGTATTCCGAGCTGGAGCAAGCACAGATCTCAAGCAAAGGATGATAGGCAAAACTACATCCCGAGACAGAAGGAGGAAGAAATAACAAATAGATGGAAAGCACTTTAAACTCTGTCCTCCAATATGTGCAGTGGTGTATTGTGACATTCATCACAGAAATCTAATCTTCCCAAGCTTCTTCCAATTTTCTGCAGCCTATTTGAATAGGTCTGCTTCTATTAGAACTGTATGTAATGGACAAGCAGAATTTTTGTTCTAGCTGCATCAGTATTTCTGGAAGAGTATATACAAATCCTGAACTCTGAGTTCCTTGATCTGTAAATATCATACCTCTTCTTACATTGCCTGAATAACTTATTAAGGTTAGTGTTTCAAATACGACTTAGAAAGAATTGTCAGGATTGAGGAAATCTATATTTTTGGGCTTTATTGCTTTTATTACATAAAGATCCTTAGTAGATTGTAATGAGAACCTCCAGAATAGAACATGTTACAAATAAACCAAGGTCTGGAAAAAATGGGATCCAGGGACTCTGAGTTATAAACTTGCACTTGGAATGTGAGGCGGGGAGGAAGAACACTTGCAACCTGCTCCTGCAGTGCTGGGGTGCGGAGAGCTGCAAGCACAGAGCTGAAGGAGTGTCGTTGCCCACCAGAGCTAAGCAGGGGCGAATTGAGAGGGAGAATGCAGCTTTTGGTATCAGAATCTGCTGTCTGGGTTGATTTTTAGAATGCTGGGCTTGTGTTAAATTATAGCTTAACTCTTAATTGTGTAAGTGTGACACTTTCGTAATAAACACAGGCTGTCTGGGTTCATCTGAAGACAATCTTACATATTTGATTCATTTTATTCATGGGGACATTTTTTATGTCATCTGCTGAGTGGGTTTGGTGCTTTTCCCCATTTTTTTCCAAATTAGCTTTGAGTGCTTGCAAGGGAAAAAGAAAACCAACACCAAGAGGAACTGAAGTTTTTCACTGAGGAAAGCGTGGCTGCAAGATTTCTCTTTGAATATTTTATTTTTGTAACAAAAAAAGATCTCAAAGATTGAGAAGCACATTTTTCTGGCTGTATTTTTTATCTGCAAAGTTGTTTAGATACTTTGCTTAGAAAGATTTGCTCTCTTAGGAAACGAACAAGAATGGATTGGTCAATACTAACATTTAAGATATGGCTTCTGTTGGCAAGCGGAAAGTTTTAGTTAATGCTCCAGTCATATGAAAGGTGATGTGTGGCACAAAGTAATGTGGGCATCATAGCATGGACCTTGCCTTTAGGACTATCATAGGAGAAATAGTATGACTGACAATATTGACAATGTTATTATGTTAGTGTCATTAATTTCTGTAGATGCACTCTAAAGTGATCTATACCTGGGAATCTTCCTGGTTTAGCGTATTGCCAGTGCTTTGTTAACAGGGCTATATATATACACTGTCAATATACTTTGTTACCTATTTAACTGTTCTTTATCTAGCTGTCAGTGCATTAGTTGCCTGTGAAGTACTGTGTGGGAAAAGATTCCTTCCTTTTACTTTTTTTTTGTTCAATATGATCTATTGTGAGATGACATATGAAGAGATGTGTATGTGTGTGTACATATATACAGACATACAGCCAGTGTGTCTGCATTTGTGCTGGCCAAGAGAATTGCGGAAAGGGTTGCTCACACTTCAGCTACTTCCTATACACTGATTACACTTTTAAAAGCTCATTGTAATATATGCTTATGATGATCTTCCAACTGAAAGCTAGTCTGACAGTATCTTGCTAATAGATGGTGCATTACACGTGTTCAAACAAAAAAAAGTAGAGTTTAAAAAATGGCACTCAACATTACTGACAATGTTAAATCATGCAACCCCATCAGTTTTTGATCAAGTTAGACTTTATCATCATTTATAATTCATTTGAATTCCTCTTTAACTCTGCTTCAAGCATCTCCTAGGTGTTTAGACTGCAGAAAGATAAAATGCATAGATGTATATTGCTGCCTAATAAATCTCTTTCATGTTTTCCACTTGCAGAGGCAGAGTAGCCTGACCTTGGAAAAGGGCTATAATCTAGTGTCTTTATAGAGATGAGGAAGCAGCTTTGACAAGTAGAAATTAAACCCTAGATGGTCCAGGACTATCTAGCCATTGCTTAATCTTCTTAATATGGTAAGACAAATCCCATTCTTCATTTTTATATTAACATATTTCAATTTTATTACAGTTTTTAACTCTTAAGCAGAGCTGTAGGAGCTTGGATAGAAATGCCAGGCAAGCACACACGTTAAAAAGAAAAAGAATTCCTCAGCTCAGCAAGCTCACAAGTTTCAAAAAGCTTATTTTAAATGGCTGTGAGTGAGGAAAAATTAGGACATTGAGCAAGCCCACGTAACTACTGCAGAGACAATATAATAAGGAGTATAAGATGAGAATTAATTACTATTAACAATAAAGTACATTTATTCTGGGTAGGACTTGCTGTCAAGATAGGATTCGTAAGTGGGCACAGGCTTAGAAACATCCACTTCTGATTGTTACCTGCATCATCAGCAAGTTTCATATTTTTGGGAACAGGATGTGATTATCCTCAGTTGTTTCTGAAAAGGAACATACAATGTCAAGTTTAATCTTTGTGAGGTGACTGCCTGTTATTATAGTCTGTTACAGTGCACAGAGACTGACCAGAAGGGTTTCACTTTGAAAACTATTTCTGGTACTGCAGCTCTCTTCTTTCCCACATCTCTTTTTCATTTCTCTCTTTCTCAAACTAGTATAATAGATACTATTCTGTATTTGAAGAAAGTCTCTGCTGCTGAGTGGGTTACAGATGCCATTAAAGCAGTCAAATAACTGAGTCATGGTTGAAGTAGGCCAGATTAATTATGAACATAAATAATATTCTCAACAACTCATACCTTTTATTTGAAGAAGAGTTATATATTTTCTGGTTAACTTTAAAACACTTTAACTCCTTTTACAAACATAGAGACAGATAGTCTATGGTGTCTGCTCAGTGTATGCTTTGAATATTTAAATCTGTAATTTGAGCCGTAGAGTTGCCCCTGTATATTGCTATTTGTGATTGCTATTATTAGATTATATGACATTTTCTAGGAAACTTGTCCACTTCTGGGTTCATTTCTTCAGTAAAGAATTGTCTTCTGTAAAACAAACAAAATCTACTAATAACCCAAAAGTCAATATTTGCAAAGATTTGCGTGAAAAATCACACAGTGAGTAATATATCATAAACAGTCCAAATTAAAATTGGTTCTGCTTGTGTTGTTCTGAAAACATTTCCCATGTTTCACTAGCTCTAACCTTTATAATCATGTGGAATAAAATTTTTAGAAAGCGAAAGATTTGCAATCCAAGTCAAAATACCCCAAACCAAGCTTTGTACCCTCACTGTAAGAGTGTCACTGAATTTGGGAACCTGAATTTTGAAGAGAGGATTTTCAATCTAGCTACTCAGGTATTGATTCCATTCATCTTACTCATAAATAACCTTGGAAAGAGATGATTAGTTATGAGATATAGGCTGCTGATTGATTAAATATTTTTGAATTCTCAAAAGTAAAGCTGATTCTACAGAGGTAAAACATGAGTTTTATGAAGCTGAAAGATGAAATTCAACTTTGGTAAATGCAAAGGAATGCAAGTATTTAAATATGCTTGTGTTTAAATATTAGATTCGTTCAATAAAACTTGTCTCAATGCTAGCTAGAGGAAAATACAGTTTTACAAAAAATCCAAGAAACAATAAAAAAGAAAAAAAATTGTACAGTCCTTTTGAAATCTAGGTTTCATTATTATCTTGAATAATACAAACAAAGGAACTAGGAGAGCTACAAAGAACAAGAGCAATAAAGGCATGGAAGGATTTCTTGAGGACTAGGATTGGGGAAAGGCCTAATAAATGACATGGTGTGGGAAAGGTAGCATTTCTTTTATTAGCTCTTACAATGTAAGGATGAAGGTGTACTGAATAACATAATCATGCAGCAGTTTTAAAACCAATAAAAGGAAATATTTGTTTCATAAATGCATAATTAAATTGTGGAATTCCCTGTCAGAGGGTGTGATGGAGATCTGAAATGTGAATAGGCTCAAATGTAATTTGATTACTTGGTGCTGTAATGAATAGGCCTAATTTTGTGGATTTTAAAGAACATGCAATTTTCATATATAATTCTTACCTCTGCTTTCAAATATAATATCCTACTGAAAGGACATGCCAATACGGTATTTTCATAGTATTTCCCAACTGTGGACCTTTGTTCAAACAAAATATGGCTGTTCTTGTGATATTCAGACACTTGCGAACAGGATTAATTTTATCACTACAAACACTTTCTCTATGAAGTGTGATATTAAATGCTTGCATATGTTTACGCTTTAATCTTGTGAAGTGCACCTGCAAGACATCCATGCTAAAATGTGCTGTGCTTCAAAAGAACTCGTTGGTGGTCCATGCGCTTTCTCAGTATGTTCACGCGTATGAGCTCTGCTGCACACTCTTGGTGTTTTTGGCAGCCATGGGTGATCGTAAGGACAGAAGTGCAGGTGTAAATTTAGGGGCCGGGCTTTGCTGCTGTGTGGTTGCTGTCGCTTTCGTTTGGAAAGTTTGCTTCTGATAATGTAGTCACATCAGCTGTCATCTTGAACTTTGGGCTACTTTTATGTGGGTAGAAGTTAAAACGAAAGAAAATAGCACAGAGCTGTTCTTGCAGCATTTTGTTACCAAGCTGCAGATCAGTCCTTGATCAGGAGCTGAAATTTACCCCTGATGTTCACCCATGTTTTTTCTTTTCCTGTGCAACAGCAATTTGAGTACCTTGTGATGCATGTGCTGCTAGTGATTCTTGGGGTGGCATGTAGCCTCTTTCACTCCGTTTGCTAATCAATTTCAGGAACAATTAATTATTTTAAGGTTCTTACTTTTTGTTCTTTTCTTCGTGATCCAAAATAGATCTTTTCTTTCTTTATGGTAAATGATGCAAGATTGTGGATGTATGTCAAGTCTGCCAGTTTACGTGATTCCTTTTCTCATCAAAAGGAGTCCCAGGGAACAGAGGAAAATAGGATAAAAAAGAAAAAGATAACAAAAGCAGAAGGAGGAGAAAATAAATTCAATGGAATTTTAAAATAGCCTATGTGAGAGAATGTGCTGTCATCAAATTCTGCAAAGTTTTTTTGGTACAGAATGAGGAAGAAACATTTCAGAAATACAGGCTACACTCCGATTACCCTAAAGCCTCACCTTTCTACTTTGGCCTAAATTTGACATGGCTGGCATGTTTTACTCATAGCAAAAATCCTGGAAAGCCCAGAACTGTGCAGCTGGTGCCTGACTAGTTCATTGCTAAGGGGCAATCTTAATTAAAGCTTCCTTCATTATGTATTACTCTGTCATTGGAAGGAATCAGATGTTACATGGAATATTCTATGTCAGAGACAGCTTCAGAGGACACCAGGTAGGGAATACAAGTTCTTCGGAGAATGAGGTGTTTTTAAAATAGATTATGGTACACAGAGATAGAGTTTTGGGAAATTTGGCCTTTGTTTTGGATTTGCAATGGCTTGGGCACTCTGCCTGTAACTGTACACTCACATCCTAGAATTTCTGCCAGTCACCTGCCACTTGATGTGATAACATCCAGACATGCTTCTTGCCAAGTCCCACAGGACTCCTCGTTCATCTATGCTTGAAGATTTAAAGCAGATTAAAAAGCAACCATGAGAACCAGAGCATGGAAAGAACTCTTGAGTATCTGGGAAGCATGCACTGGCCTCTCACAAGTCACAGCACTCTTTGGCATCGTACAAATGACCTAAGTGCCAATGGAGATCAGCTGAAAGCAAGAACAAGCTGGTGATGCATACTTCAGACAGCTTCTGTGGGATACTCAGCTCTGTTGATAGCTTAAGCAAAATGTTACATTGATTCAAAGAGTATTTTGCAATATTGTAACTGCAATATTTCAAGCTGGAATAATACTGCTTGAAATTAATATATTGATTTTAATTTTCCCCATGGGAAAGTGAAAAAATGTTGATCAAAACATTCCCTCACGGAATACTGGAACTGCACTTTTTAGTAACTGGTTTAATAGAAAAAGTGCTCGATATAGTATCTGAGAGTTTGGGATTCATTTCCTTGACTAAAAATTGTCTCCTCATCTGAACAAAAATTCTTCCATTCTTTAAATCCCATGCAGGCTGTTCACAGTGTCTCAGGTTTCGGCGTGTTGATATAAATGAAGAAAGAGTGCTTTTATAGGCTTCTGAATTTATAAACCATAGGTTTACATGAGTAGACAACTCCCTTTCCATGAGAAATTCGAAGGGGTTGGGAGCTCTCTGGAAAATGTTTCATACTTTGCTAGAGAAGTTTTAGAAAGTCTTCACTCCTAAATAGATTTGATGTAAAGAATTTGTAGTAAGTACGAATATTTGGCCCATCCATTTCCTTTTGTTGGTACTTAGCATTGTCTAGAAAGTCCAGTTATTTCTTTTGAAATGTGCTTTGCTTTTCCTTGGGCCTTTTCAATCTCAGCTGTTTCTTAGATCTTATAGCTAATGTATTTGGAAAACTTTTCTCATTGTGCTAGGAGACATGGCCAATTAAATCACACAGTGCATCTGTCAGGAGAACTAAGTGAAGAGACAGTTTTATTGTATATGTATATTTCTCCAGATGCCATTGTCTTACACTGAGAAACAATTGAGTCTAGCTAAATACGTAAACAGATGATGCTATTTGTGTGGTGTTTGTTATTCCAGCTATCTGCTGGAATATTTTGTTTCTATTTTAGAAATAAGAAATGTGCGGTCATTCTCAGGAAATAATTTGGTAGCTGTTCTGTAACTCAGTGAAATGAAACCTGCAGTATTTTCATCTGTTTTTTAATTAATATGTCCCTGTCTTCTTTAAAAACAAATCCAGTGGGATCTTAGTGATACTATTAACTCTTGTGAGAGTGTGCTACGTATCAGCTAACTCAAAGGGAATTGGAAGGAGAGAATTGTTACCTTTTTCATTTATACAGATAATACTGACTTCTCAAAATTATTTTATCAGTTTAGCAGTGCATTAAAATATTTTCCTCAGCAATGTAAACCTGTGGTAAGATAAGACATTTCACTGGTTTTACTTTGACTGCATTTTTGAGAACATATTCTGTCAGAATATGACTTCTATTATTATACCAAATACAATTTTGTG
This sequence comes from Eurystomus gularis, assembly GCA_013400335.1. Lineage (NCBI taxonomy): Eukaryota > Metazoa > Chordata > Aves > Coraciiformes > Coraciidae > Eurystomus > Eurystomus gularis. The sequence continues at coordinate 38,154 of VZZY01019968.1, read as the reverse complement.
TGTTAAAAGAGAAAAAAAATTAACAAGCTCAACCTACCTGAGGACCATCATGTAAGCCAAAATTCATTAGAAAGAAATTCTACAGGAGAAAGTCTATTGGCATTTTGGGCACAGACTGTAACTGAAAAATGCTTTTATGTACAGATTCATACCAACAGCTTTCTGTCCAGCAGGTGACTTTCTACATTAAAAGGTTTGTAGAAGTGGAGATTGTAATAGGATGAAAAACCTCGATAAAACACTTTGATTTTTATCTTTGAAATTTTTTCCCTGTTACATTTGCCTTAGTTGGTGCTGCTGCAGTTAAGGGGATATCAATGCTCCCATTGTATACTCCTTTTTATGGGGTTTTATGACTTCATGGTAAAAAATAGCTTTTGTCTGAAATACAGCAGAATTTTTTTTTTTTAAATAACCCTTTGTTCAGTTAAATAGTGAATCTTAACTTGAAAAAAACACATTTATTGTAAATGAAAGGGCAATCTTCAGCTAAGTAATATCACATCAGATTAATAAAAATGACAGTATTTTAAAAATCCAATTTTGTTTTCACAGTTAAGGTTGTTTGATTACCTTTTTTACATTGCATTTTGTTTAGACAGGGAAAATCGATGAGGTTAGTTTCAGTGGGCTGGTAATCATTTTCGCTCTCAGGGTGTTAGTACCACAATATTTAAGATGCAATAGCTCCAAGGTAAGTTTGATGCAAACAACTGCATGTCTTGGAATTTTCTGAAAAGTTCTAACATTACACCCATGAATTTTTGGTTGCATCTGTGTCACAGCCCAGCAGCGTTCACTTGCTCAAGCTCTGATTTCTATTTACCCTGTTGCCTGTGAGTCTTGCTGCAAAGAGCCAAGCTTTCAAAAATACTCTCTGCAGTTCTTCATTTCTCCTGATTCTGAGGGCCTGTTTTCACAAACAAGAGCTGGAAGGGGAATGAGCCGTGAATTCAGAGGGGTGAGCTCCTTTCCCTGCCCTCCTTGTCTTGTTTCGTTGCAACCCCAGACTTTGCCCTTTCTTGTTGCCTGACTTGTGACAATGCACCTGACTTGTTTGAGTTCTCTTGGCTTTTGGTTTTGTTCTAAGCAGTGACTTTGCTGTCATGTAGCTTGGCAAAAATATGTTGTAATGGAAATGTCAGTCACTTCTGTCACAGCAGCCCCAGTGCCGTAACAAATAACCTTCTGTGCAGAGGTATGAGTTCAGTGTTAATAGGTTTTATTTGGAATAGCTATGAGAGAATGGTGATGCTTCCTTTTAAATCCTCATGTTTTGAAAGGGCTTTTGTTGTTGGATGCAGGGCTGAGGCATTAGGTTTTAAAGGCTTTTTCTTGAGAACCTACTATAAGAATTCAGGACACAGGAAACAAGTCAGTGGAGCAAAGCAGCTTGGAGCCCTTTGGGCAGGGAAATACAGCTTCCTTGCAGAACAGGTTAGCATATGGAGGGGTTTGCTCTTCCAGTGAATGCTGGGAAATGGGTACATTTCCCTCTGCTTGATGAAAACAGGGCAGAACAAAGGCCCATGTTTATTCTTTCTTTAATACTCTGCAGCTCAGATCTTCAATGTCCTGTGAGCTCATTATTTGTCTTTATGTGCTTATTTACACAAGGTATGTACTATGAAATAACAGGAATGAGCAGCTAAATATCAGTAATTTGTTACAAAGTATCTTACTCTTATTATACTATTTTCCCTTTGTTTACAAAACAGAATGAACTGCTTTTGTGTAATTCACTTAAGATGACTATGCTGGAGTTACAGAACACCCTTCTCTGTTGGAGAAGGCCCTATCAAAGGGGAATAGCCTGCAAGCACTTGCAAAGACAGCACCTAACACAGCATGAAATTGTGTCACTACTATTGTTGGAAAACAAAAGCCATTAGATTTGACTGTGAAGTGTTTCTAAACATGCAAATCCTTTAAGAAGATATTTTCAAAATGCCTGTTTCAGTTTGTTGGAAACTACCCTAATTTTGAAATTTGTAGACTGAATATATTGCTTTTGTAACTCAAAACACTAGGCAAATTTGTTTTGTTTTCTGTTTTGAAATACTAGAACCGTACAAAAGTGATATGAAACCTTTAACTAGAAAAGATTTAGAATTGTGGTGCAAATAAATTAATGAAAATGATCCACTCACAGTAGATGAGTGATGGAGCTAAGTTACTGGAAGGTAAAGATAATAGCAATATCTTGGGATCTCATTGTATAAATGTCTATAAATGTAGTGCATTGTTGCTCAAGCATTACCAGGTCATCTCCATATTGCTCAAATTTATGTAAAAGACTTTTCCCCTATCTGGAAAAATTGTATGAGAGGACCTGGCTATTTTGACTTTTGGTTGTTCATGTTTGCCACGTACAGTGCAGACTGAGAAATATCAGAGTTGTATTGCTAGAGTCAAGTAACATGGTTATCTGAAAATGAGCTTGAGACAGGATTTCTTTGTTGTTCATTCCTTTCAAATACATTGCAATTAATCAGAAAATTCAACTGTGAAATGAAATAAGCGAAGAGAGAAACCTTCTTTGTATGTAGCCTCTGCAAGCCCTGGCGTCCCACTGACCTCTTGATAGTACTTAAGTGAAAACTGGTCTTTCATTTACAAACCCTACTCCATCCACCTGCATTTTGAAGGAAAGTTCAAGGAGCCTGTTGGGCCCTACCTGCCAGCTATAGTCAGGAGGGATTGTGACAGTAGCCAGGAGAGTTTCAAAGCACAGGGGTTGTCCCTCTTGCCTTCATCTGAAGAGGAACATCTGGGGCTCTATTCCTCTTCCAATGGTTGTTTTATGAGAAGTAAGTTTTAGTAGGAGCTGAAATGTCCATACATAGAAATAAATGCCCTGACCGCTTTCCCTTCTTGTGTTTTGTATGTTCTAAATTTCTCTGTTGTGCAGTGGGATGATTGCAGTACAATTGTCTCCAACCAGTGACAGCCTATAACAGGGTAGTCACCATTTTCTTTTCCTGATCAGAGATACAGTAGTAAATCTTTCAGCAGGGAATGAAACTATGTTTTAATTCTCTATACTCCTCTGTGTGATCATTTTAACTGTATAGGTTTTGACCAGAAGAGCGCTCAATAAAAACCCTCTTCTCCTCGTCTGGTTGGGTTGTTTGGTTTTTTTAAAGAAAAACATAAATTTTGCCTAGTTTTTTGGAGAAAGGCTGCTTTCAGGGAGGAGCTTCAGACAGCACACTGCAAATGAAGCCTCTTCTCAGCCATCAGTGAAGTGTGGTTGGGGACCCACGTGATTTCAGCCTTTCCCTTTTGCCAGGTTTCTCATGTTGGCTGCAGGCAGCTCTGCTCACTGTGCTGTACTGGGCGCTTTTATGCATGGCATTGTGACAGACTAGGTTTGGATTTAATGATGGGAGATGCCACTTAGTAGTCACATAATTTATTTTTGTGGTATTCTGTTCTTTTTCAGTATAGCACTATATGGCAAGGACATTTGTTCGCTCGGGATATGATTAGATGATCTCTCCATCTTTTGTGAGGCTGAAACTGCAGATATTTTGGGATGTGTATGTGAGCCTGTATTCTTTAGGGAATAAAGTATAAGAATCTGTAAAAACTTCAGCTAATGAGTAATAAATTTATCCGGCAAGTTATTGTCATTTTGCCTTGGTTTATTCTTAGGCTACAAGACTTCATTTGAAATACGAATGGAGAAGAACAGATTCCCTTGACTCTCTTGCACCCTCTCCATGCTTCTCTGTGATGCGGAAGGGTTAGCATTGAATACAGTTCTCCCTGTTTCAAAATAAAATATTGACCAGTCTGTCAGCAGGGGAGGCATCATAGATGATGTGAGAGTTTCTTTTGATAATTTTACTTGAATATGTGTCTGTGCGAGAACAGGAGTTCTGAGGCAGACTGGTATTCTCCAGCTCCTGAAGTCTTACTGGCATCAGCCATCAGTAAAGCCAACAATTACTGCATTTCTAGTAATGCTTCACATTCTAGTCTTGTTTCTGGTTTTCAGGGACTTAATTGTTCTGAAAAAAAATTGAAGAGGTTGAAGTAGGTGGATGTTTTCTTTTTCAACTAGCAAGAGAATAAACAGTATAACCAAACTCATTAGAGTGAGAGAATGCCTTAGTTCATCAAGCGAAAGTGTTACAACAATATGGACTATTTGCAGGAGAAGGTGAACATAACATAGAATCATAGAATTGTTTTGGTTGGAAGAGACCTTTAAGATCAAGTCCAACCATTAGCCCAGCACTGCCAGGTCACCACTAAGCTATGTCCCTCAGCACCACATCCACACATCTTTTAAATGCCACCAGGGATGGGGACTCCACTGCTTCCCTGGGCAGCCTGTTCCAGGGCTTTACAACCCTTTTGGTGAAGAATTTTTTCCTAATATCCAAACTAAACCTCCCCTGGTGCAACTTGAAACTGTTTTCTCTTGTCCTGTTGCTTGTTACTAGTGAGAACAGACTGACCTCCACCTCTTTGCAACCTGCTTTCAGGTAGTTGTGGAGAATGATAAGGTCTCCCTTGAGCCTCCCTTTTCTTCAGACTAAATATCTCCAGTTCCCTCAGCTGCTTCTCAGAAGACTGGTTATCTAGACCTGTCACCAGCTTTGTTGCCCTTTTCTTTCGACAAACTTCAGCACCTCAATGTCCTTCTTGTGGTGAAAAGACCAAAACTGAACCTAGTATTCAAGGATTGGCCTTACGAATGCCAAGTACAGACCTACAATCACTTCCCTAGTCCTGGTGCCCACACAGTTTGCAAGACAAGCCAGGATGCTGTTGGCCTTCTTGGCCACCTAGGCACACTGCTGGCTCACATTCAGCCAGTTGTTGACCAACACCCCCAGGTCCTTTAGTGCTGGGCAGCTTTCCAGCCACTCTTGCCCAAGCCTGTAGCATTGCCTGGGATTGTTGTGACCCAAGTGCATGACCTAGCACTTGGCCTTGTTGAGCCTCCTACCACTGGCCTTGGCCCATCAATCCAGCCGGTCCAGATCTATCTGTAGAGCCTTCCTACCTTCAAGCAGATCGACACACCCGTCTAACTTGGTGTTGTCTGAAAACTTGCTGAGGGTGCTCTCAATCCCCTTGTCCAGATCATTAATGAAGATATTAGAGAGAGGGCCCCAATACTGAGCCCTGGGGAACACCACTTGTGACTGGCTGCCAGCTGGATTTAATTCACCACAACTCTCTGGTCCTAACCACCTGGACAGTTGTTTTTTTTATTCAGTGAAGCATATGCCCATCCAAGCCATGAGCAGCTAGTTTCTCCAGGAGAATGCTGTGGGAAACCTCATCTTATCGCTTCATTACTTCTGCCTGACTCCCTCTGCCTGACTCCATTTTAATTATTGTCTTCTTACCGCTTCACTTTACCATCAGATTTCTGTTTCAGCCGTTATTTACAAATATTGCACTGTTCCTGCAATGTGTCAATTTGGTTATACTGGAAGTATTATATTTATCTGTAGAAGCAGTATAACAGGGACAATTGAGCAGCTTGTGGTATGAGAAGGTGCAGGGTTCACAGTCCATTCTAGTTTTAGCTTTCCTCTTCAGGCTGTTTACTGGCATGTTGTTGTAATGCTGATGTGTAGTGTTGTTTTGTTTTTTAAACATAGCTATCCATATAGTGTGCTGTCATGCTGCACATCCTGACTCAAAGGCCTTCTGATAATGATGTTTGACTGCGTCAACTTAGGCATGATTTCAAGTGAGTGTTCCAGAAAACCAAACATCAACTCCTAAAGTTGATGAATTCTGTTCATAGCTACTTTTTTCTCATGAAAAGTAATTTACATTATAACCTTATATTAAATAATTTTTTTAAGTCTGTTTTTACTGGGGAGGGGCAAAGTACTTTATTTTTGTTTGTTTAGATGGAAATATTTCTGGTTATGCTTCTTCATTCAGCACCTCTATTCTCCCCTTATGCAGAAATCCTATTTTAGCACTCCTTATTTCCCCTTCTGTAAAACTTGATTGCAGATGAGTTGTATGGCTCTAGTAACCCAGCAGGAAATTGTAGATGGCCATTCAAGAAGCCACCAGAATGTACTGGCCATGTGCTGAACAGTTTCACTTAATTGTTTATCCCTCCCTCTCTTCATCTTGGACTTAATGTGAAGTGCTTTCATGTGTGGAGCATTTTCAGAGAAGTTAAGGTATGTCAAAGCTGGAATACAAAAGGGTATGCTTAGAACCTGTGCGCTGAAATGGCTTTCTTACAGTTTTGGAGACTTGGCTGAGGTGTTGCAAATACCCGTTCCATATTCCTTTGTCTCAGCCTTATTCTTATCTGAAAGTTATATGTAAACATAAAATGTCCAGGACCATACTATGAACCCGATTGTTCACTGAGTGCCGTAATATGTAGGGGTTTTACATTTGGTCTTAACATCTTTATTGTATAGCCATAAAAGTTAATTTTGTTCAAGTGCTAGAAATATTCATATTCTTAGCTATTATTAACATGTTGTGTAAAAAAAATACACATGAAAAAGTCAATGCACTGTTGATTTGTCAGTCATATCCTCCTTAGAATAATTTGTTTCATTTATTTCCATGCTGTATCTGATGCAATTGGAGCCTGTGTATTGTAGCTCATCTTCGTATCTTAGTGCTGCTGTTAATATATAACACATACTCACTTTCGTCTTAGCCCCTATTTCTCTCTGCGTACGTTAAGATAGAAAGACTTGTTGGATGACTGTGAATAAATGCTGGTATGTCTGTCCCACAGATTTGTTTAAGACTGTAGGTTTATTAAAATATTCAGTGTAGATTAAAACATCATATCATAAACTGCAGGAACCATCCCTTTGGAATATTAAATAAATGCAGATAAATGACACATTACCTAGGTGTATGTGTAGAGAAAAACTAATTTTAACAGTTTTCATCACCAGTTGTGAAAGGAGAAAAATGCTTTATGGTGCTTAAGGTAATGCAGTCCTGAAACAGACCTTCCTGCCCCACTTCAAGCATAATCCATATAATAGCTAGATTGCAGTGAGGATAAGATCATCATGTAAGTACCATTAAAGTGCAATCTGCCATGGTTTCCCAGTTTTTCCCTTTCCCTTTTCCTTTTTAAAATCCAACTTAAATAGACTTCCAGCAGCAGTTTTTCCGTGCTGCATCAGAAGATAGATATTTTGGGTTAGTGAGAACAAAAACCCCTATAGGTAGTAGTTGCTGCTGTCTCATGAACAGTTAGCAAAAAGCATCACATTTCTAAAAAAAAAAAAGAAAAAAAGGTTATTTTTAGGCACCCTTGAAAACAAAAATCATCCTAAACTATTTATTTTAATAGGGTAAGTACTAGCATATGTAAGTACAAAGGTTTTTACCTCAGTGATAAAAGAGGTTTGTTATAACATTAAAAACCACTAGAGTTGACAAGGACAGCTTTAGAAAGGAATAAATGTTCCATTCTAATATCAATTGTGGCATTTATTAATATTTTAGCAGCCAGGGAGCATGTCTGTAAAAATCAAATGCTATAAGAAAGCAGTACTTACTTAGTGCTTCCTAAAACGGACATAATATCTAGCTATGAATGGTCTGGTTGGGCTATTTTTTTGAAACATGTACACAATGTATTTGTTACCAACATGTCTGGATGCATTTAAATGAATGGTGATGTAGGAAAAGTGCTTTTAAAGCACTGAGGAAGAGATCTGAAGCTCTTATTTGTATAACGCTCCTTAACAGAATGATTCTGATGAGGGCGTGTACAAAATTCAAATGGATTAAGACACATTAGGTGTTTAATTTCTTTTGCATGCTTCTAGATGACCAGTGGCATAGCTGACCAGCATTATGTGGAAAAGCATCTTTGTGGCAAAAAAAAAAAACCCAAACAAAACCCAAGAACAACAACAAAAAAACCACACCAAAGTAAAAGCAACTTTTCCATTTTCTTCACCATTAAACAGTGGCTGAAGCTCAGAAGAAGGTTACACTGAGTGTTACCTTTTCAAAGAGTTGTTTCTGAGCTCAAGGTCTGCCACCACAGATGTATCTCGGGGTTGTGTTTTGACCAGACTGATGTGAGGCGTTTACAAGGGGATAGTTTGGTTAGGTGTGACCTCGAAGTGCATTCAGGATCCCAGTCCATGCCCTGAATGATCTCTGCTTCCACAGCATGCCAGTGTGCAGAGATGTGTGATTGTGTCTTGAAGGCAATAAATAGTACTGGTTTGAGCTTGTCTTCTCAGCTTTGGACTAAGTTGTTCCTATGTCAATTGATAAGATATTGGTCTAACCAGTAAAGAGTTATGGATTCTGCAAGTATTGTGCTGAGAATCTATTCTGCTTTGTATTGGACCCATCAGTCATCTGATTCTTTTTCGTTTTGCATCAATAATTGAGTGGGGGAAACAAAAAAATCTTTTATTGGATTAATTTATAAAGGAAAGGTAGTTTGTTTCAGATTCCTGTCATTACTGCTGACTAAGTTCTAGCTTATTTCACTGATAACTTATCTGTGCATTAGAGCGAAACAGTTTTTAATCATTCTTCAGCCATTTTTTAAATTTCCACAGATTTTTCAGTTCTACTAGAGATTTAACTTCTCCCTTACTTCATTCAGGATTTTATTAGGTTGTTTCAATTCTACTACTCCATCCTCTTCCAGCAATCAGGAAGAGGCAGGATGCTGGATAGGCATGCTTTGCTCAGAATCTGAATTCTGGCCAAAGCCTCAACATAACAAAATAATTGAGTCCAAATCAGCTTGGACCAATGCCTCTGAAAGATACGGTTCACCATCTGTGACTCCACTTCCATTTCTTGTTGTCTTCCAGCTAAAATGCCTTGTGAGGAGACGAATCATAGGGGAACGATTATGCCTTACAGATCATATACACTGTTGGGTACTTAATACCAAATCTGTGACACGTATGAAGCTGTATGTCCTGAAAAGGAAACATGGAAACAGCATATTTCCTTTTCTGGTGTGTAAAACCAAGCAAATGGGCTTTGTGTAAGAGTTATTTGACACATCACACAAGTTTTTTCCCTGCTTTGTTTAATAGAAATAATATCACTCCTGAGTGTTTTAACAAAATCTTCCAAACTTCTTTGGCTGGAAGGATCTTTTAGCATCCATTGTACTGTAACCTCTTAAGTTACGTAGACAAAAAAAAAAAATAAATCTGCTAAAATTGTGAGCTCTCACTGCTTGAGTGATTTGCAACTCTTGGTCTCATAGCCAGTTTCCTCATGTTCTATCTTTATTGATACTGATTAACTGAATTACAGTACGGCCTGCCATGCCCATCTGGGACTGCTGTGCTAGGAGCTGTACAGACACAAAGAGGATTGCTGCTTCTTCAAAGAGCTTGCAAGAAACTTGTTTATTGATAAATGCCCCGATTGTATTACTTGCTCAAGGTTATTCTGTTGGTCAATGAAGAAGCTGTATAGCCCTGATTTGTACCTCTCCTCGTCTTTAATCCCCCATATATCTTGTCTTAGCTTATTTAACTCATTTTCTCTTCACTGTGATGCTTATAGGCTATGAATTGTGGGTAATAATGAACTTTGCGCTTTTTTTGCTGCTGCTGTTTGTTTTTGTCGTATTGCTCTGGCTGGATGATACAGTTTTCTTCTAGTCCCAAAGGAAGTATTTGCTGTCTCATTTGCATAATTCTGTTTTAATAATTTCTCTTGGTTAGTATTCTGTTCCTTGGTGGAACTCTGTGCCACCTAATCTGCAAAGGATCAAACCTGTAAGTGAATACAGATTTGCACTCAGCAACCCTGCCTTGCTAACTTGGCTTTTCATCCCAGTGAAAGATTTTCACTATGAAAGACTAATCTTACTCCTCACAACCTCAAAAAAAATCTGCAGACATTTTTTGCATTAGACAAGTTACCTTGCAAAAACAGGTAGATTTTTGTTTCTTCAAGGACGTCATGACCTTTCCATGGTCTTGAGAAATCCAACTTTAGCCATGGAAGGGATAAACCTATTGGTGCCTGAGGCAATACAAGTAAAGAACTTACCACACTTAATCGTTTTTACTTTTGTAAATAGATGCTAACCACCATAATTTCACAAGATGATTCAGTTGCCCATGGCTTATTTATAAAATGTTAAAATGTTAAACACGATTAGTATAAGCATCCTAAACTCTCGAGAGACTCTTTGCTCGTAGTATTTCTTGGAGCCTGTGTAAAATAGTGTGGAGTATTTTATCTTTTTTGGTTTTGTTTGCTTTTATTTTTTCAGACTGAATGGGAAGGAAAATCTCAAAGATAAACTGTTCTCTTTCTTCATGCAGGCTACTACACTCTGCGGGTGCAGCTGTGATAGGCTGGTTTTGTCCTGGAGCAACGTGATACAGTTTGGGTACCACTAAACCTGTGGTTTTAGTTTTGTGCTGTGATTGGTTTTTATCACCATAGGATGAGAACGTTGTAGTGTGGCCTGTATGGGCCTATTTCTTGTGATCAGTTAGAAAAGGAAACTGTCTATTAAGTAGACAATGATGCTGAAAGAATGTAAAACTAGTGTTCTGTTTGCTGCAGTAGTGCTTTGTGTCCTCCTAGGAACTCTCAGAAAGCAGGTGAGGGGTGTTTCTGGTGGTTTTGGTTGGTTGGTTGGTTTGGTTTAGGTCTTAAATAGTTGGGACCTGGTCCTGTGAGAATATTTTCTTGTGTGATACTATCTCATTTATAGTTGGACAAGGAAAAAGTGCTACAGGTTCATCCCTGAATGTATGGCTGATGGCTAAGAATATAGCTGCTTCTGTGAACGGTCTTTGATGGTAGAGCTCCTTTTCCCTTTAGTGAACCTACTGGCAATCTTTAACCACCCTTTTAGTTTCCTAAGTTTTGCTGGTGATGTTGTTCTTGATTGATTATAATAACTGGATGAAAGGAGGAGTGGTTATAGTGGGGTTTACCATGGCAGCAAATGTGGCATGAGATAATGATGACTTTGGATTTTAGATTGTCATGCACGCTTTGATTTATCTTAAAATGTCTTGAACGCATTTCACATTTACTAGTCTTTCAAATAATTTCACTTCTCTCATGATATGCATGTCACTAATGGCTAGCAGAAGAGGGTGGTCTTTCTAATTGGGACTTCTTGGCTGCTGATAGTAATTCACACATGGACTCTTACACACTTAATGGTGCAAATAAAGTGATTTTAATGGATACACACTGAAAACGACCGCCTAGCCTCTCATCTTTGTAGAAGACTGTCAGCTTGTGGTTTCAGTGAAAGCTACATTCATTTATTTATTTTTATGTGTGAAGGTAGTTAATGTCTATCACAGACATTGCACAGATTCAAGCCACCTTGGAAATCATATAGGAAGAAGGCCAGGTTAAACAGAGCTTGATGTAAAGGTGATTTGACAGAAATAGAAACTTCTCCTTAGTCTTCAGTGAGTTTTGGGCTCACTCTTTCTGAATTTGCTGTGTTCAACAGGAAAGGCTGTCAAACCCTGAAGATTATTCTCATTGGTTTTATCCAATAAAAAGTGAGTTTTAGTGCTAAGATCACGTGTGAACAGAAAAGCACACAAATACAACAAAAACCAACCATAGACCTGAAGGAGAGCTTTATCTGAGGAATTCTTTCTTATAATTGTTTATGGATGGTAGCACTGTTTGCTGAAAAAGATTTCTGTTTCTGGGCATTGTGGAGGTAACCTTTAAATCAGGATTTGTATGAAAAGTGGGACAAGTCACAAGTGAATTGCTGTGGATGTTAGAAACAAAGGAGAAAGAAGAAATTGGGGAAAATGGGAACAGAGGAAGTTAAATGAGAGCAGATGCAAGTTTGTTCTTCAGCTTCTCAAGAGAGGTTTTGGTGTTGATCTCTTTTCAGCCTAAGAACATCTAGCAAAGGGAAAGAAAGGCGTTAAGACCTCTGCTGGTCATGTGGATAGGGAGATGATGTCTTTTTAGTGAGAATGAAGAACACACCTGTGGTAAGTTGCCACCCAGAACCTGAAGATATTTGATCTTTATGTTCTCACATTCTCAGAAAATGATTCATTCATTCTGCTGCCACTGATTTCAGTAGGAATGATCATCCTTTCAATTTGTGTCAGAAATTATGAACATAGCTGATGACATATAAAATCCCTTCCATTTGTTTAGCTAAGGATTCTTCTGCTGTGCTTCATGTTTTGGTTTTTATCCTTGCATCTGCAACAAAAATAAGCCTCTCAGACAAAGGTTTATATGACATGACTTCGCCTGTGACAACCACCAGATTGTAAATGAAATGTGACAAGGCAGAGGGTGGATTATCTGGTTTAATAACTACAGTTAATCAATCGATCAATCACTGTACCTCCCTAGGGAATATGTTACATTATACGGGTGAAGTTGCCTTATGATCTGTTGCATTGCCCTTGGGGAAGTTTAGGTTTTCCTGTGTAATAATAATCTGCTCAGAAGGGATGGTAAATTTAAAATACTGCCTTTCAAACCTCCCTAGATTGCTGGATCATCAGATTGGACAATATAGTAATGAGTCAGTGTAGGTGATCTCTGCCTCTGTTCTACCCAAAGAAAGACAAGCTTTGTTGAGGTTTTCTGAAATTTGACTGTCATACAACAAGATAAAAATTAGTCCTTTTAAGATTTCTGTTATGATTACATATACTTAGTTATATGAACTGATAAATAAAGATAGAGAAACTAGATGGATAATTCTATCCAGGTGTATCTGTTGCAGAAATGCTAACTTAGTCTGAATTACAGGTCCGGTTATGCTTTGTTCTCAGTGTTAAACATGACCTTAAATCTAACTAATTTGTCTTTGAACTTGACAAGTGATTTCTTGCCATGAAATACTGAAACCCTGCGGGATGAGTTTTTTCCTGACAGTGCATGGTTTGACCCTTTGTCACTGACTATAAACCCCGAGTTAAGATAACACAGGTAGACTCTTTTGTTTGAATGAACCTTGTAGAAAACAGCGTGATTAAACAATTCTGTCTGTGTGTATCACCTGCAGCCTATTTTCTTCTCATTTGTTTTTTTTTCCTACAGCTCTTTCACAAATAATAGGATCTTTACCCCTTATTTGAGCATATCTATTCCTGCGGGTTTTCCCCTCACCTGGAGTAATAATCCTCTATTTGCAGCACTGTCAGCATCCCCACAGTAACCAGCTGCAATGTCACAAACAGCAGTGGATTCTGATTTCTGTTAAAGAATATGTAAAATTTTAAACCCAGCGTATTTTCATAACCCAATGTACATATTAATGAGAAACTAGTTTTGTTGTTCATCTAGATAACAAAATTAAAACCCAGTTGCTTTGAATATCATGGTACATAAATAGAATGAAGAATTCTTCCTATGGTGTGAGCAGTGTATTGTTGACAAGATGCTATTGCTTAGCTCTGATTTTAATAGATTTAAATGGTAGATAACAAAGATGAAGTATAAGTCAACTGTATTGCTTCAAAGAAGAAAAGGTAATGTAGAGTATGGAAGAACTGGTTCTGAAGCATTTCAGTTTAGCTTTTTTTTTGTTTTCAGTAACGCTAGTAGCTCTTGCCAAAGCAACTTGCAGTTATCTGCCTTTTAGTTAGGAGTACAGTTCCAACTTTTTTAGGAATTTATTTTCTCATATCTTTTCATAAAGAATACAGTGAGATTTGTAACATTAACCCATCCTAAATGTCTAAATTGGAAAATCTACACAGATCAGCATTTCAGAAAGTGGTGTTTTATTAGGATAAAGTAAGAAAAATATATCAAGTATACTAAGACAAATATATTAAAATATTTCATTTTGTTCCTTCCTGCTTTTGTGGAATTTAAAGTCCAACTGTCATTTGAAACTCCCTAAAGTTAAAATGAACAAAAGCATTACTGTCACCTGTCAGTGAGTAGCTCAGAAATGTGAGGTGCTTTACCAGTCATTTTCCTCATAAAGATCTGATATGGTCACTGAAGAAGCAGCCTGGGAGGCACTTAGTTTGATCAGTCTTCAGTGTGTTTTGTTCTGAGCAAGAATCAAGTGATAATTTCTAACATGACTTTCCAAAGATGGAAAGAGAACAGTAATAACTGGGGAGCAAATACAAGAAAAAAAAACAGTTCAAAATAGCGTTTACTTTTCTGGAGCCTTCTTAAGCTTGCGTATTACTGTCCAAGAACTGGTCTACATCCTGAGTCATGCTCCATGTGAGGACGGCCTGGCAGTTTCGGTGGCAAATACTGTTTCAGTAGAATACATACAAGCACTTCAACTGGTGGCTGATCAGACATGTCAGTCAGATGTCAGCATGGCTGTCTTGGCTGAGTGTTTCTTTTAATATAGTGGAAGCATCCAAAGATAGTGTAACTATTAGATTTAATGGAGAACTACCAAAACTCAGTACATATGATATGCCAGTTAGAAAATGTGTGGACCAGATCAGGGAATCACAATAGTTTGACTTCAGTAATTTAAATTTATATACAATATGCTTGAAACATACAATATGTACAATAATTTGTGTTGGAATTTGAGCACTACTTACATCAAGAATGCAGTTTGGTCCAGGAGATCAGTGAATAAACTGAAATAAATGGCAAACCTATTTTGGTAGTTAAGGAGACGTTCGTAGAGAAATGATGGTAAGCACTAGCAATATACATGTTGTGTAGAAAACCAGTCAGTAGAAATGTGAAGATTGGATTAATCATTTCTGTTCTTGGAACACACCAACTCGTGATGTATTAGACTTAGTGCTGTCTTGAAAACAAAAACTCTGGAACAGCAAACAATTTCTCTTACTTGCAAAACGAGTTGTGTTACCATGGTATTTGCAGATATAAGAAAAATACCTGGAAGGAGAGGATAATTTGCCGAAAACAAGTTAGTTGATTATTTTAGCTCATGGTTTTATTTGCTTTGCAAGTTGAACATGTCACTTCAGTGGTATGAAATTTTAACTCTGTAATTTTATTACTAGCTATTCAAGGGTAATTCGTAGTAGTTGTTCATATCCTGTTAGGTGTAGTTGCTTGGATACGCTGTGGGATCCTGTTTCTACTCCTTGAGTATGCAAATACTATAGGCTATGCAAGTATTTTTGGTCACTAGTATTGGTAAATAGAACTTACTCTGAAATTCTCTTTCTGTAGACATTAATGAAGAAAAGCTTGGGTTTAGGAATGTTTTCAGAAAGTATCAACAAAGATGTTTAAAAATAAGTGAATTGCAATGGGTATTATTACTCTTTTGTGAGTGAAGTGATTCATTATGTTTCAGTAGAAGAGTGAACAGCTGACCAGACTTTTTCACTGGAAGACTTTTTCAGGGTATAGAATTCGCGTCCTTCACAAGTACTGGGTTTCTTTTCTTTTTTTGAAATAAAGTTAAGTGGTTTGCAATTCCTTCTACCTTGAAGGAATTAAGAAAAAACTCATTAGGAAGTCCTCGTG
>VZZY01019968.1:0-22684 GCA_013400335.1 Eurystomus gularis | reverse complement strand
ACCCCAAAAACATGCTTTCCACAAGAAAATATCCTCTAGTCCATAATGAGAATTTTGGAGCTTTCACTGCCTAAAGCCTAGTACTAAAATATGTTCTTTGTGTAGGTGGGAAATGTCTTTTTCACCCACAGTTTGTTCATAAGAAGCAAAACACGAAGTAGCTTCAGTAAGATATTTGTACATTTGGAAAACAAAAGACCTTTGATTTGGACTTTTTTTGTTTTTTTGGTTTTTTTTTTTTTTTCTTAGATGAGTCACTGCAATTTCATTATTTTTATTTTTATAACCCAAAATAACATTTTTGGATATATATATATCTTGAAATAAAAACCCACTTCAATGTAGTACCTGAGAAGGGTTTTCATTGCCTCAGATACTTTACCTGGATTATGGCATGTGCCTGCTTTTTAACAGCGTTTGTGCTTTCTGTATGTGTGCATTACACTGCCTGCAGCATAGCTGTTATAAACAGTTCACTTCCCTTGTCACAAAACTAACCATTATCTTGTGACCAGCCAGAATGTACTGTATACATAAGAAAATCCTGGATTTACTTAATATGACAATGGGTTCATCTCTTGGTCATAAGAAAATTTTCATTATTTTAAACTGTCATTTACATTAATTTGGATGTGCATAAGAACCATTCTGAATGACTTTGTGTTGTTTCAGTGGAGTTGTTCTTAGATCAAATCAAATAATGGTAGGATTTGTTGATCTGCAAAACTACCTTCCCCATATGGATTGGTATGAGATTATCCCACCAGGGGTTTAGTATCTGGGAAATTAAAAAAAATATATCTGAGTGACTAAATGTTTTCAAAAGGAGAAAACATCTATGATAATGAAACTGAGTCTATTTTAAAATGCGAGGCATCCCCTTGAAAGCCAGTACTAAGCACACTCAAAGAAAACATTATGCACTAAACACTGTGCATTATGATTATGAAACCAGGTCTCATTTAATCCATCAATATTTTGGTGTGTTTAATATTTAAAGAGTCTTTTCAAACCATTACGCAGAAAACCCTGGGATAAAAATGATTTGAGAAATAACAAAGCGTACAAGAATGGAAGATAATTTGACCTTTATCACTGTATTGTTATTAGTAAAAGAAATTCAGCTGTAGCAGTTAGTCTGCATATATATGTAATCTGCATCTTTTCAAAACAGAAGAATAGATCAGAGCATTTTCCATAATTTTGAGACATTTACAGATCAAGTGCATAATAAAATATGAGACTGTAATAAATGCAGTTATGTTTCCCAAATATATGCCAAATGTGTTTTCTTAATACAAGGAAATGCAGATGGTTGAGGGAAATTTGTTTTTGCTGTAAGCATTAGAAGCAATTTGAAGAGTAGTTATGGAAGCGGAAGCAGTGAGTCATCACCTTTGTTTTATGATACTATAGGAACCCTTCCCTTATCAACTCGAGTTACCAGTGTATATGATTTCCGTATACTGGACTTAGATTTTTCCTCTAATAGTTCTTCATTTATAAACTATGTTTAAAAAAAGGTAATATGACTTATATGGTTTGAAAGAACATCTTTCTGTCAGAGCTTGCCTGGAACATTGTTTCATATGAATCCTTTCCTAGCGTGTATTATAGTTGCACTGGATGCCATGTAGGCATTCAGGAGCTGCTGAACTGTGTGAAGAAACACAGATTGAAGTTGCTCGTTTCACCCTTTCTGTGCTCTGCCGTGCACTGTTTCAACACTATATGTTTCACAGTACTAACAACTTCCAAATAGCTGCTATATACCTTATACAGGTGTTAAACTGTCTATGTAGAAGTTACGATCTGTAAGAATTCTAGTAGGAGGCTGATGATGGTTTCCTTTGACAGAGGTCTTAACTACTTGTGCATTGGTGTAGCTTTTATCTCATTGTGTGTGTGTGTATACCCAAATAGTCCTTATGTGCATACCAAATAGCACCACTGTCAAATTAATACGAAATTTGGCAAGTATTTTATTTGTGCATTGATATTATGGTACAGTCTTTAACTTAGAGGATCACATAATATCCAGCCCCTCAAATGTATGCTGCTTTATTCCTTATGAGGACATGTGATAAGGATATCAGTGCTTTTAAGTTGATGGAGGATGTTGAATGTAATGAGTTTTCTCTATCTGTTGCAGAATGTGTGTAGTGAAATGGAAGCCACTACAGTTAAAGGTTACCTGGGAAAACTTCTGCTCTGTCACATGGAAACACATAAATAATTTAACCTATTAATAGATCTGCTTAACATAACTCATGTAATTAGATAACCAAGTTCCCATGAATTAGATGGCTTGCTATTATTAGTTCATGGTTATCTCTCTGTAACATGTGTTCTGTGCCACTACTCGCAGACATTAAACCTCCCCTTATTGAATCCAGAGGCCTGTTTTGCAGAGTTGCTGTATACTGACTTATGTGGTATCAGCTGCATGATTCAAAGTGCTGTAGAATGCCAAATACTCTGAAAAAGTAACTACTTTAACACCGACTCTGCAAATGAGTGTAAACCCTTTACATTTTTGAGGACAGTGAACTGTAAGGACAACTAAAATGCTGTGAATAGCTAGGTTTGGGCAGCAGGATAAATAGTCCAAAGTGAATTCACAAGTCATAGGCAAACTGCTACTGGCTTGTTTAAATTCTGTGGATACCTTTATGTCACACTGCTGTCACTCTGCGATAACAGGGTAGACATACTCTCTGTGCCTCAGTTTTCGGCTAGAGATAAGGGAATGCTACTTTGCGTCCTGATGGTAAATTGATTGGTGGCTGTTAGTTATTCAAATGATACAGGGGAAAGCTTCACAGAAAAAAACTTATGAAGAAATTAATAAAGAGGTATTCAAAGCAGATTTTTGAAGTGACGTTAAAGACCTGTGGCATCACATTGAATAATGGAGATGGAATAAAATGAAATACTTTTTTTCACTATTTGAGCATCATCCATCTCATTTACCAAACAAAGTGGAGTCCTGGGGAAAACCTAATATATGAGTCAATGATTGCAGAATGAGTGCCGTCAAGTCTGCTCTTGTAATTGAGTAGAAAGTTATCTGAATTATTGCTGTTGAGTTTTCCCTTTGGCTGAAAACCAGTAACCCTTCATTGGACCACGGCAATGCTCCTAGTCCATGTCTGACCAAAAAAGGGAAATAGGACTGCTTAAAACACCTTTGGTGATGATTAAAACTACGAACTTCTTCCTCTTGTGAATAGTGGCCATGTCTCAGAGGATATGATGGTAATCACTCAGCTAGTTACAGAAAATAGTTTGAGTGTGCCCTACGTTGCAGTGTGAGCTATGTATGCTCTGAGATCTGGTCCTCTCAGGAGTAAGGAAAGCATGGTAGCACTGTCAGCATCAGGCAAAACAATGTCCAATTTTATGACAATGCATGGGGATTTTCCAGCCATGACTGAGAACTGAAGGAGGGGAAAAGAGCCATTTTGTCTGTCCTTGCTTATTTCAGCATGCCACTAAAAACTATTATAATAAATTCAATTTATATGTTTGTAAATGTTGTAGCATGAATCATACCACTACTGACAGTCTGAATTGCTTGCACTCTCAACTGGAAGAGCTCTACAGCCTGGAGTTTTACACGTGCTTCCTCAGAGGGTAATCAGAGCTGATTATGCCCAAAGGTAGCCTGTTTTGGCAGCACATAATTTTTAGAGGTATTTCTTTTACTGACACTCACACTAACTTCAACAAGCTCGACTTTTATGAACTCTCCCTCTGTAGCAGTTCCTTATCTTCTGTTTCTTTTCTAGACCTTGTAAGCTATTTTATCCACTTTGTGAGCTTAAGCCCATGCTATGTCTCCCAGATGTCTTAATGTTTATGGTGGTGTATTTTTGTTTTTCATTAACGGCATGAGGGGAAATAAGGAAAATTAAGTCTTTATACAAGTTGTCTGGTGTATGATTTGTCCCTTTTCTCCACCTCTCTCCACCTCCGTTGAAGGCAGTCTGTCGCACCTTGCACCAGGCTGCTGGGAGAAAATACAAACAATTCAGCATGGCAAAAATAGGGAAGAGGTCAGATTTTTACACTGGAATTTGCAGTAAAGAGTCTTTGCAGTGTCCAAAGAAGACTTGAAGGTAAGAGAGTGTTGCTTGGCCATCTGGGTCTCTTTGGGCTTTATTACGTGAGCAGACGTTACATGGCTCAGGCCTTGGGATTTTCCCTTCTGCAGTGGCAGACTGCTGTGAAGAGCTGTACCGAGACCTTTCAAGCAAAGGATATTTGAGTATTGAACGTGGAGGTAGATAAAATTGTGCAAGTTAGTTACATAGTATGACATACAAAAAGCTTAAATGAACATGGGAGTCTAACGGAATCTTAACAGAGACCAAGCCAATTATCTATACAATATATAAGGAAACCAAATAGGAAATGTATTTAAGCATGTTCAGATACTAAGTTGCCATGCATGTTTTTACAAGTAATGACATCAATACTTTTAATTCATTCAAGGATCACTTATTTATAGAGTAAAAACTTTGCATTTTAAAATCCCAATATATTATCAATGTTAGTAAATAGAGGAAGCAGAGAAGGAAAATTTGATTGCAAATGGTGGATTTTGTTTCAAACATTTTTAAAGTGAAAATGAGCTAAGTATAACAAGTCTTGGTTGTCCCTTTTTACTTTAAATTACCTGTTCTGTAAGGTGTGGATGAGGAATAATATAACTCAGAAAAAATTTAATAACCTGCTCTGGTAAGTAAGAAAACTTGTGAGTGTATGATATTTATCAGTAAGTCAGTAATCTGGAATAGTTTGGTAATCAGGCATTTGTTTCAAAATACTAAAGAGCTTATGTAAGAGGTTCATGCTGTTCTCTGACATTGGAGCTGGGCTCTGCGTGTTTATATAACACTTATTAAAGACTTAGGTTTTTTTGACAAGCACTGGTTTGATTGTAGCCTTTGTAAGACCTCTTTGCAAACTCTGTAAGAGCTGCAAACTATGATGAAATGTTTATACTGGAAGGTTGGAGAGCCACATGTTGCCTGGTAAATTTTTAAACTCCGCTTCCGTCAATGGGAGTGTGGTAGTGTCTTAACAGCTCTCATGCCTCTGTAAGCTGCATTATGGCCTCTAACAAATCCCAATTAGGGCTTTTCTGGCTGACTGATAATTGCTGGGATTCTATTTCTGTCAGTGTCTGTAATGCCTGCTTGGAAGCAAGTGAATTCACAGCACCTGAAGCATGTATAAATTATTCTCAAATTTCATTGTGATTCTATATGAACAACCAAGGAAGAAGAGAAAATGCATTTCATTTTCACAGTAGGTCACTGGAGATGATGACCATTTGAGGCAGCACAATGCGGCCAAATGATTGCTAGGGAAGACTATTTCTTTGACAGCAGGTGCTCCGCTGCTACTACTCAGCACAAGTAGTAGTTAACACACTGAGAAGGAGAGAGAGCTGCATAGGAGTGAGTTGCATTATTTTGCTAGCATTGTGGACCCAAGTCAGTTGTGTCTGGTTGATCCTGCATTTTGTTTATGAGATAACAGTAAAAACTCATGCTTCGGAGTCTTGCTGCCACAGGTTTTGACATAGTACTTTATCTATTGTAGTCCCTTAGTAAAGGAAGATGATTATGAACAAAAAGGCCGACTCTCTGAAGCGGTCTCCTGGTGCATGTGAATGTGTGTGCAAGTCTCTATGTGAGATCTCTCCAGATTCACCAAGCGGAGAACAGTGGCAGTGCCTGGGCCAACTCCTGCAAGAGCAAGCGTGCAGGTCTTCCATTTCAGGAGTACTGAGAAACTCACCGCTCAGACTGTGTTTAGTTTACTGGTAGATATTTCCACATAGTAGAGAAGAGAGGGTACCTTTGTGCCATTAAAGGATGTGGTTACCTGCATATTTTTAAATATCTGGTGACACAGACTGAAATTGGCAGGTAACACGTAATTCATCAGAAAATGCATGTGTGTGTAAGATTTAGTGGATGTTTATTACTGGATGGATCCACAGTTCTCTCAGTATTTGATAATATAATGAAAATACCTTCTTTGGCCTATAAAGCGGTGTGATGATTATGGAATCTCTTGTGTAAATCAGCTGCTGGCCTCTTTCTTCTGCAATACAGATGTCTATAAACTAGGCCATACCAACCATTACTAGCTATTTCACTACGCGATGGTCTTGCAGGAGGGAACAAGGTGAGGATGAATGCAGAAAATGAATTTGCCTTTCATCCCTGCGGGAAGGTTGCACCTGCCAGGTCTAGGTTCAGCTGCGTGGCCGGTCAGTGGCAGGAGTTTGTGCTTTCTAGTGCTGATTGTATCGAGCTTGTTCTGGGAACAAAAGGGCTTGCTTTCTGCTCATGTCAATCTGACTCCTTTTTAGAAGCACTAAATTCAATCAAAACCAAAAAAAGAGTCTTTAAGGCATGCTTTGCCTTAATCTTTACCTTGTGATGTGGTGACTATTTTTTTTTCCTTTTCCCTCTTTAATTTGATTATTCGTTTTTTCCTTTGATTTAATTTGACTTTGTCACCTCTGTGTCTCATCAAAAAGTGTTTCAGATTTGAGGACAGCTTGACTTCGCCAAGTTCTTCCTTTGAACTTTCAACTCTAGATTTTAATGAGCATCCATCTGATTCCACTCAAGCTGCAGCAGGTTAATACATCTGCTGTGCTACTGATTTAATTGTGTGGCAACTTTACTATGCTGAGATTCCTGAAATCTCTGTAACCACTTTGATTTTGTGAATGCTTAAAAATTGTGAAAATTCTTTTTTTTTTTTTTTTAAGAGTTAAGAAAAATGTTTTCTAATCCAGGCTGAAATTATAGAAGGAAAAAGGAACATGAAGCAGTGAACATATGTAGTCTTACTGATCCATTTGTGGTAAGAATTTCAGCTGCAATGTTACAGAGATGTGCTTTTGGTAAGATGTCAAAGGATTTATCAACATTTGGCATCTTCTGGTTTCAATTTTATTAGGTGTTTATAACCTATTCCACTTGATTTATTTCAACTGGTAGCATGTCTTTGGCAACTAACATTACAGCGTTTATGCTGCTGAAAGTGTCATGATTTACATAGCCGAAAATAACATATCTTTAATAAAGAGGAGTTGCTCTTAACGCTATTTGACTGACAAGAAATCTACAAACATCATTAAGATTCTTTGATACAAATCTCTGTACCTGATTTTAGCTTCTAAAACTTACTACTGTATGGAGGGAAGAGTTCCTGGTACTGCTGAATTCACTGTCTGTTCTATTAGAGTAAAGTCTTACTTGGAGTGTCATTTATATTTTCCTAGTCTATCTCCATGGTGTGTATTCTGTTGTTGAATTTTTTTCCCCATTAAATTAAGGGCTTTGAATTAAAAAAAAAAAAAAAGTAGCATTATGAAGAACTAATTTATGAAAATAATTGTTCATAGGCATAGCGCCGATAAGGCAACAGTACATAGGGAGATTTTTGATAGCCTAGTTAAAATTATTTTCTATTGTTCTTTGGAAATAATGGAAGATAGCACAAATTAAAATGGCTTTGGATATTGAAAAAAATATGCCTTCCATTTGTGTTCTAGTAAAAGTTTAACATTCTATCTAAGAAGAGGGGATCATAATTTATGAAATCAAAACATTATTATGAAAAACATTCAAATTTCTCACAAAATATGCTGGAAAATGCGGGAACATCAGTTTGAAACAGGAATGCTGTTGAACAGGAAAGAAAGGTGGAATTAGATTATATTTTTTAGTGGGGAGATGTAATTCCTTCAATAATGTAACGAAATTACTAATTGAAGCATCTTCCTCACTTTCTGCGTAGCAAGCCTGCTATGTTAACTATTTCTTTGAAATAATTTTAAAGCTGAGGAATGGTTTTAATCGCTTTGAATCTCACAGGACTAGTTTTGTGTTATACAGTGATATACACACAGCACTCTTTCAGAAATACATGGTTCCCCTCGTTTAATATTTATGTCTGAGGATCATAATTTGTTTTTGCTCTTCATGAGGATGATATACAATTTCATTTGACATTTATCTCGATTCAAGGACAGTGTTACTTCATCTCTGCTTGGCTTTGTAGTATCTGTCATTCAGTGGAAGGGATTGTCTGCGTCTGTAGGAAAAACTAATTTCTTGACTTGTTATATAATACTGTTTTAAATTGAAAGATTTTAAAGCTTTCTTTCTTTACATGGCACTACGTTGCTGATGATTTTACTTCAGATTCTGGATCATGCACAGCCAGTTTCTTAGCTGATGTGTTCAGAAGTTGTCTTTACAAAACATTGGTGAGGTACTTTTTTCTCATTTCAGTTTCTCATAACCTAAATTCAGATTTTCTATTTCAGCTAAGTTTGGGTTTTAGTATGTAGAAATATGCACATACCTTTTGTCAATTAAAAGCAATTTTCTGTGGCAATTTTCCGTTTGTGGATTATGATGATTTCTAAGCATCTCAAGTCCTTTGCTTAGAAGTACACCGCATTGATGGTTTCTTACACTTGAGAAGTTAGTTTCCTGCAATCACCATGATCTATTGGCTTGCTCTTTCTCTGTTGGTCTGCAGTTCCTTATTATATCTGAGTTTATGAGAAGTGGTATATTTTGCATGTGCTGCATTCTTTGTTTTAGCTAGATTTTACCCAAGACCTTGTTCTTTGTTAAACAGAAGTTGACCACTGGTAAACTGTTTGTAGCTGTAGACATCCCATATCATCCTAGGCCTGTGCTCTCAAGACCTAACCTCTCAGCCCATGTCTACTCGCCTGGATTTTTATTGTAAGGTCATATAGATAGGTCACCCCATACAGACTAAATGTTTGCTAGTATCTTTTGGTTAAAATATGTATATAACATATACACATATTTTACATATTTTTCTAGAGAAAAATCTTGTCTAGGAATAATTAGAAGTTATAATTTAAGGGACTGGTGCCATTACTTCTTAATTTTTTGAAATAAGACTTTATTCAGAAATATGCTTTCTTTTGAGAGTTGCCAAAAAAGAAAAATTGAATTTGGGTCTTCTGAGGAATGAAACAGGAGAAATCGCATTGTGTTATTTGTCATCTGCTGGGAAAAAAAAATCCACTTCTTTCCCCTCTGAAGTAAGCCTGGTCCCAGAATGTTTTAGGTTTGCGTGTGCATGCAAGGGAAGAGATTCTTTGGATTATGTAGGCGGTAGCAGAGTAGTCTGAACTTTTCTTACGAAGAGGGTTGCTGTGAGGCCAGGAAATTACTCCAGCCTAGTTACAAAGCCGTATTACATCACTTAAAGTGATCATATCTGTCATGAGATCACAAACTCATCCCTAATGCAGCCTCTCTGTAGGCACCATGTGCAGAAGGCATGCAGGAAACAGAGGCTTTGTTCAGTTTAGGGGACTGTCTGAAATATTTTCATTTTTTCACTTAAGTGTGGTCTCTTAATGTTTTCCACAAGTGCAACAATTGCGTGTTAATCTCCAACATTGTACAGTCCTTAACAATGAAGTGCCTGCTTATGTTAAATGCCTCTTTTTTTTTTCACAAGTCAAAGCTGGGTATTCTATATTACCTTTTAAAGGTATAAATTATGTTGGAACTACCTTTTAAAATCTTTGTAACAATTCTTCCGGTTGCAAACGTGTATTGGTACACATCTTGCACTCAAATGCAGAGAGGAAGTGCTCTGCATTTGGCTCAAGCTATATTTCATCTTGCTTCTTTTCTAAAGGTTTTCTTTGGATTTCTAGGCTATATTACCATTGATTTCATAGTTTCTCCACTTCATTTTGTCCTCAATTCATGTATTTTAATTTTAGATTATTTTGGAGGGCTTTAAAAAGCTCTGGAATTGTGCTTCTCACCTAGAATGTATACATCTGGACATGCTGTATTACAGAGCTAAGTAGGGATTTTATTTTAGTCACTTTTTAAGTTATGATCAGAAAATATGGCAACTTCTTGTGATTTTCTTTCCATTATTTCTAATGAAATTCTTAGACTTGCTGAATCATACGCCTGTTGCTGATGCTTATAATTGCATATCGATCTATTTGTTTTCCAAAGTGACTTGAAAATAGAAGTTGCTGTGGAATACTGCGATGATGCTCAGTAAACTCATGTTGACAGCTCCAAGGAAATTCTGTAATTAAATTGGTAGACATGACTAATAAGGAACAGAAAATACAGTATTCTCCATTCATGTTCAAACATGGAAGACAAGAAAATTTTTGATACTACATTTACCTGAAATGGTTGTAGTGATAGTTCTTTATGTTGAATCTGCTTTAAATGTTAAACCTTTATTGACATATAAGTAGTTGTGAAATATGGCTATCAAGCCCGTGAACAAAAAGAATTTATACAGTCAATTGTAGAAAACACATAACTGGTGTTATTCAACACCTA
Source organism: Eurystomus gularis (assembly GCA_013400335.1). Taxonomy (NCBI): domain Eukaryota; kingdom Metazoa; phylum Chordata; class Aves; order Coraciiformes; family Coraciidae; genus Eurystomus; species Eurystomus gularis. Next base: position 12,275 of record VZZY01019968.1, on the reverse strand, counting down.
TTTATCATGGATCTTCTTACAGTAATTGTGGAAACGGAACAGTTAACGGAGTAAGATCTTGTGTTTTATACGTCTGAAATGTCTCTATGATGCATACAGCATGAATAGATGTGTTTGTTTGTTGTAGTTTGAATACTTTTTATTGTAGGCATTTGTAAAGAGTTTCAAAATGTTGCACACCTAAAAGGTGTGTATATTCTTCCAATTTTAAGCATTCCTGCTTTAGATAAAAAACAAAGAGAAAAAACAAAGCACAAAATGAACCTAAACCACAAAAAAACCCCCTGTTTGTCCCAGGCTGTTGTACTGTACCAATAAAATACGATCTCCATTATAATAACCTACTTTATGAAGATTAAATGGTTTTGCAATTCAAACAAGGTAAAATTGGTTTAAAGCAAAATCAAACACTAGTTTGCTAGTTTAGGATTTGAATAGTGGAATGAGAAATCTTTTTTTATATTGCTATTGTGCACTGGTCAGCTAAGAAGTAATTGCTTTTTATAAGGCAAATTTGCTTTTGCTTTTCCAAGGTAATGAAATGAACCTGAAACATTTCCTTTGAAATCAAAGTCACTATCACTCAAATGTCACCAGCAGAATTCCATCATATAGTTTCAGCAAACACATAATGAGAAAGTAGTGCTTGGAAATGATTGACAGAATTCTATTAGAAAGCTTTACTATACTCATCCCTAATTTTCTGTGTTGTAAATCAATAGTGATTTGATTTTTTTTTTTTTTTCATATTTATTCCTTACTAACATGTACAGAAAGAGATATCTGGAAGCTATTTGGAGACGAATAGTTTCAAGATGTAAGTTGGAAACTGCAAATGCATGAGGGAAGATGCTCTGAATTTCCTTTTTTTAACACCTAATGAAATTCTGTACAAAAAGAAGTGTGCTCATTGACACAAGATGGTCCTAAAATATAGTATGTAAAATTATTCAAGGAAAAAAATAATCTAAGATTGAATCAAATCTTTAAGCAGATATGCATAAAGCCTTAACAAAGAAATTATTCCCAAGAGTAAAGAGATTCAGTTGCATAAAATCAAAGCTTCTTAAAGGAAAAATTATGTCAAATATGGTTTAGCTCCTCTCCAGCCTAAGACCAGACCTCTCCTCCAGAAGAGGAGACTGTATGAGTGATCTGGGAAATGCTTTTGACAGACAGAAGGACAAGGGATGTAAATTCAGTCCCAGTGAGAAGGCTACATGCTTTCAGCAAAAAAGATATTGGAAAGAATGTTGCAGTAGGCTCCTAGAGTAAAAAATTTTCAAGCCTATCCCAATGATTCGGACATATTTCTTATCTTAGGACTAAAGTGAGGGTGAGGGCCATGAAGTTAAAATGCGAATTAACCAAACGTGGTTTCAGGCTAATGTGAAGCTATTATGCCATTTTCATGGGAGACTCTGTTTAGAGGATATTCTGAAAGTTGCTCAGCAACTGAGGAGGAAAACTAACAAATATAATACCACTATGGCAATACTGAAGCCCAGTGGAATGACTTACGTGATTCAGTATTTAGCATATTGGGGAAGACTTTGGTGGCAGAAGGGGGAGGAGATCGATGCTTTATGCCAAATACAGTTTTAGCTGTTTGAATTACCAATAACTTGGGAAGCTTCCAGTGACAATGGATAAATCTTGCAAGAACTGAAGCACAAAATGGTAACAGTGGGTGTCTGCTTTATAATGATGAGTCCCAAGAACAGAATGACAGTTCTGTAAAGGCTTATTTATATGTAGCAAGAAAAAAGTGTACTTCACTGTGGAGATCATGGGAATTTTTACATGATGATTTCATGCTAGAACCTGCTTTCTACTAATTAGAAAGTAATTTCAAAATGTCTCAGTATCCTAGAAAACAATCCCTGACTCAGTTGCATGCTTAATATTACTGGCTAAAAAATGTTAATTTGGACTTCGTCCAGCCTGAAAAGGCAGACTCAGGCACAGCTCGGTATAAAGCATTTGACAGGATTCTGCTCACATAAGAAATGTGATCAAATGAATTAGAAGATAAAATTAAATTGAGGTAATAGAATAAAAATTGAGAGGTTTATAAAATATTCAGTGAATGATATTGAAAAGCCTAATGCCACACTTGATACGGAAGACCCTCTTTTACTTCTGAAAACAAACAGCTCATCTATAATGATGGGGAAAAAAACATGATGGGAAAAGAAGGAACATAAAAAAAAAATAAAACCTAAGGCTGGAAGATTTTGGTTAAATGGGTGTAGTCCAATAAGGGTATTGAATTAAAGTACTTGAGATACTGAAAGTAACGTGTTATATTGAAATGGAATAGATGTGTGTAATTGCCAGACTCAGCTGAGGATGAACTAAATTAAACATCTGTATCACACTTATGATTGATGATGCAGTTAATCCATGGCATGTAAATATGTTAAGAAAGGGATACATAAAAACATTGTATGGCAAATAACTGAATGAACAGAACGAATGTTATGAAAAGTAGACTTTTAAAAATCCCACCTGATTTTCAAAGATTTCTTTCTAAAGCAGAGTACCTTAAGACTATCTTCAAAGTTTATATTTTGTTAGTTCTTTTTTATAGAAATGAAAATCTTTTTGAGAGATCAAAAGAAAATTAACACTTTTTCCCAGTGTTATGACTCAGTTTCAGAGTTTTCGTCTTTACTTCAATCCATGCAAAATAATGGAATGATTGAGAAAAGGCTTGAATAATGAAGAACTGAAAGTGGGAAGTATAATTAATGACTTCTGAAAAGGCTTGATAGAAGATGAATCTTCCCAAGTTATCTCAGTATAATTTTTAATGTGATTTAGATTGGCTGACACAGGCAATGGTGTTTTATGTGATAGATTCCTGTAAGCACCTGGTTAAGATTTTGATTGAGAAAATGGAAGGATACTAAGTCATGTTGAGGGCCTTGAATAAAGTGAATTCATAAGTAAGTTGGTTGTTTAGCAATATTTAGGCTAGCAACAGGTTATTCAGACTATTATTTGGAACACTTTTCTCAGTGACAGCAAGAAAACATAAAATGATTACAAGTGATAGTGCAGTGACAGAGGTGTGTGGGGGAATGATGAACAGTGATTACGAAAGTATACTGGTGCTGATCCATAGTCAGTTGAATGTATTTTTCTAAGGTGATGTTATGGCCAAAGGATAATGTATTTTTAGGTGTTGAAACAGAAAATCTAAATTAAAGATGTTATTTTCACTGCATTTGTCAGTTTTATAATCAAAGTAGAATAGCATGTTCAGTTTTGGAGTCACTAGCTCAAAGAAGATGCTAATAACTTGAGAGAGGCTCATAAAGCTGAGGCAACAATGGAAAACATGCCTCATGGTGAAAGATAAAAAGTATTCTACACAATGTCAGCAGAAAGGACATTAAGAATCAACTTGACCAGTACATAAGCATTTCAAGAGAAAACACATGAAATGTATAGTGCTTGGAATTTAGTGTTACTCATGTTGTTTCTCCTTTACTTTAAATTGGCATTTTGTACAGAAAGAGTAATTAGCCATCACAGAAACTACTGGGCATTGCTCTATTTTTGTATATCACTGGTTATTTTAAAATTAGGATTGGATTAATTGTTTTCCAGAAAATACTCCAGTATAAAAGTTGGGCATGCTGGGACCTATACTGTGCAAAAGACCATGCTAGAGGACCATGCTACCACCACCAAGTGGGACCATTTATAGTCCTATTTGGAAGCAAGTTGTAAACAATATTCTAGTAATCATTTTCTTGAGCAAAATTGACAAAATACAGTAATGTTGTTCCAGTATTCAGTTAATAAGGTACAATGAACATCTGTCTGTACTCTCTGTAGCCTGTAGAGCGACTGAGCACCTGGAGAAGTAGGAGAGATCTGAGGCCTGATTCTGCCATGCTCTTTTTACTCGTGTTAGAAAATGCTGCATAGCGTTGTTCATGTGGATTCTGGGGTCTAGTTTGTTGAAGCTCTCTGTTGTCCAACCAGAATGCGTGGCTAGTGGTGGTATAATCCTCACTTTCTCCAGACAGACTATGGCCGTGTGGAGCAGGGAGCATCCAATGAAGCTGTGCTGAGATAATAAGGAAGACTCATCTGTGCGGTGACATGTGCAGTTGAGCACTCTGCCTTCATAGCAACACGTGTCCTTTCAGAAATAAGTTTCTGTGGGTGTTACCACTGATTTAATTGGATCAAGTTCAGTGTGGAGTGGGCTCTCGTGTAGATGAATCTTCCTCTGATTCTGAAGTTTGTTAGCAGTACTTACAGTCTTTCTGAAGATTTAGGAAGTTTCTCGAATGTTTCCATAAATGCACTGATGCTTCTCCCCTCCCCGCTCCGCCCCAAGACTGACCATATCTCCTGGGATGGATTTCCTTTCGGTGCTTACCTGAGGGCTGTGAAAACTGAAATGACATACTAATCCTATAGGAGTTCACAAAACTGTTTACTTCTTGGAATATTCTAGTTTGCAATTAAATCTCACTGGAATTATTTACCGGGCATATTTCCGTCCCTCTTGCTTACATTTTGTAGGAAAAGCAAGACACAAATCTGGGTGCTTTGAATAAATTTGCATTTTTTTCAGTTACTCAATGAAACAATGCAGATTTAAACCTTCTGTCTTTGCTGTCTATAAGGATGGAAACTGAAATTCACCTCCAAGACAGTTTAAAAAGTGTCTTGTGCAAGATCAAACCTCCTAGATTCGGTGATGGAGGAAATTTTTCTGCTAGTATATAAGTAAGATTTATTTTCTTTTTTTCTTAACCAGTACTTGCAGTTAGACTATTACAATTTACCCTAACATTTGGAGTCTTGTAGGAGGGTGGCTTTTTTCTTGTGAAATTTTTCACTTGGGAATCATTAAAGAGAAACAAGCAAAGCTCTCTTTGTGCTGTAAGCTAATTTTTTAGGTAGACATGTATAAAAATATGGTGATAGAAGTGGTAAAACTTATTCTGTATTGAAAAGGTGTCTTGATTTCAACAGTAGAAATTTTGACTGGGTTTATGGTAACTTGTATATCCTCTGCCCTTCATAAAATTTTGTGTGTATTTAAATACGAGAAACCTGAAGAAAACTTCCAAGCATTTGATCTTCAGCAGATTGTTAGTGTATTTACTTTTTGATCCAACTATCTTGGGGATCGGTGAGGTGACATAATACTGAAACGCTGGAGTGCTGAGTCATATTAGCAAGATGTTTCTGAAACTATCAAATTTAGAAATTTTGCATAACTTAGAAATCAGACTGAAAGCTTTTGTTTCAAAAATTGTATTTACAAAACCATTTTGTAAACACTCCACTCAAGGAGACAGGCAATTATAGTGTATTAATGTTATTAACATTGAGTAAATTGAATAAAGTAGCTACAAAATAGATGGTGTTACAGCTTCTGTTAGGATATGTCACAGCTTATTTTTCTAATTGGAGGAGTACATGACAAATTGATACAAGGCATAAATCAGATTGACTTGTAAATAGCTAATATTTTTAATGGTTTAGTATTAAGAAAATGCTGCTGTTGGAAGGAAAAAAATCAAACTGTACTTAAACTGCAAATAGCACTCCTGTCATCTAGAAGTGTTTGTAATGCATGATGCTGAAAGCTCAAGTATTCTCTTTTTTTTGATGGTGTGGTTTACTCTAATGTGCTTTCATAATGATTGGCTGCTTTCAGTAATGGGTGTTTTCCATAACTGCTCTTAGTCTGGCAGGAAATCAGAAAATTTCATGCTCTTTAATGGTGAAAAGGTTTTCCTTAATGGTGCAAAGGTTTTCCTTTTCATCCTTTGAACATCTGTTGATCAGCAAGTCGTCAGCAGTTGAAAAGAATCCCAACCAAACAAAACCTGATTGCTGGAATTAGGCCTCTTGTGGTTGATAACTGTCAGGGATATTTTTGTGAACCGTGTGGAGTTCCCACTGAAGTTTTTCTTTGTGGCCCAGTTGATAGGCAGACCAGCTATGCAGTAGGGCTTGAACCATCATGCTGTGGCACTTTGTAAGGGTGCTTATGACTGGCCATGTTTGGGACTGAATGTAATTCTTCTGGCTCAGTAATATGCTATTGATGCACTTTATTTATGTGTAAATATGGTGAAAGGTATGAGGCAGTGAAGAAGTGGCGAAAATGAAAGTGCAGAAAATAAAGCACCTCACTTTTCAGGTGTATTTACTGAAGTCAGTTATTGAAACTGCCTTTAAGCTGGCATTTGTGAAACACGTTTCTGCAGTGAAGGAAGTGTGCAAGATGAATTCCTCACAACGCTGCCCTTCTTCAAAGGGTTCACTTATGATTTAGTCAGTTTGGATAGTTTAGAAGCAGTTCATGCCACGTTCAGTTTGAGGCTCCATCTATATATAAATGGATCTGATTTAAATAATGATTCCTTTTGTTTTGATCTTACAAAAATCAGCAATGCAAGTAATATCAATACAAAAACATTTAAAGATACAGTAAAGGTGATTTGATTCACGTTTCCTGCAAAAACTAGAGTGTTAATCACAAAATAAGTCAGGATTTTAGTACAATAGCGTGCTTCCCGAGAAGAAGCAGAGGAACCTGTTTTGCAGCTCAATAAGTACTTTGTGCATAACTAGTACTGTGCAGTACAGATTGGCATCAGCACCTTTCCGTTCAGTCTGCATCCTTTCATTTACAAAGGAAAGAAGCAACAGAGTAATGCAGGATGTATGCATTAGGATGTTTGGACCTACTTTGTGACAGTTTGATTCGTCCATGACATTGGGGGGGTTGTACGTAATGTACAGTGGTGTGTGATTTCTTCCTATTTTTCACCTTGTGGAATACCGTGATATTGCATGGTATTGAAGGAACAACTACAATGTTATTTGGCAGTTAATTTAACACTTGTATGGTTCTTTCACTGTTAATAAAAGACATTGTTTCCTTGTAAATAATTTTAATTTTGTCGTGTATTTTGGAAGTAGTCTGATCAAATTTAATTTTGATCTGTATTTTAAGCTGAAGTACTGTGTTTTTTGCCTTCATAAGAAGAAATGGCCAGTGGCACTTCTTATGTGTAGTATGCTATCTTATTCTTGTGTGGGTGTAACTACTGATTTCAGAGTATAGACTCATACCATTGTATGAGTCTTAGTTTTGTGATGTCCAGTCTCAAAAAGGGCAGAATGAGAAACAAAGGTGCTCTGCAAGAATTGCAGAGAAAGAAAGAACGGTTACTGTGAAAACAGCTTCTGCACAATCCTGCCATTGTCAGAAGAGAGTAAGGACCTGTGCCAGAGCTTCCCTTTTGGCAAAGACAGGGCTGTATGCTGCCCATGTAGCTCTTATGTTCTTGCCATCATCCTTGTACTTCTCTTCGCTGACTGAATTGTCTAAAATAGGCATGAATCAGATGACAAAATTTCTAGGGTAAAAAAGAAGTAGATTATTAACATCTTTCCTGTGGCTTACTGTTCTCTCTTATGCTGGTTCAGACTCTAAGTGTATTAATTTGAGAATTGCCATGGTTGGAAAAGACCTTCAAGGTAATTGAGTCCAGCGGCCATCTATCTCTACTAGGCCCACTTCTACATGATATCCTTGAGCACCCTATCTAGACGGCTTTTAAATGCATCCAGGGATGGCGATTCAACTGCTTCCCTGGGCAGCCTGTTCCAGTCTTTGATAGCCCTTTTGGTGTAGAATTTTTTCCTAATGTCTGACCTGAACGTCTCATGACATAATTTGATGCCGTTTTCTCTTGTCCTATCAATTGTGACTTCTGAGAAGAGACCAACACCCACCTCCCTGCAACCTCCTTTCAGTTAGTTGTAGAGAGTGATAAGGTCTCCCCTGAGCCTCCTTTTCTTCAGGCTAAACAACCCTAAGTCCCTCAGCTGCTCCTCATAAGACTTATTCTTGAGACCCTTCACCAACTTTGTTGCACTTCTCTGGACCTGCTCCAGCACCCCAATGTCTGTCTTGTACCGCGATGCCCCAAACTGATCACAGTACTCAAGGTGCGGCTTCACCAGCGCTGAGAAACTTAGCCAAAATCTGCTGACTTTGTTGGAAGTCTTTTACCTTTTGCCACCAGCTGTTAAGGTGTTTCATAGGTCTAGCAAAAATATTAGGTGTCATGTTGATTAATCCAGTGATATTTCCCATACTCTGTATTAGACTGATACTTCAGTCTGAAGATGCTGTTCATATGCTTTGTGAGAGAGAATGAGAAAGTTAAAATCAGCTTTACCACCAACTTTCAGATAGCTCTGTTTGTACTTTCCTTGCTGTTCTTTACATGTTTACCTGCTGTGTTGCATTGAATCACCAGACCCGTCAGAACCTGTTTGTGGTTTTTTGATTTGTGGGGCTGATTTGGGGGTTTGTTTTTTTGATGTTGTTGGTTGGTTGGGGTTGTTTTGGTGTTTTTTCTTTTTAAGGGAGAATAAAGTCTGGCAAGAGAATGTTGGAAGATGCTTCTATAAACATCCATTTTGATTTCAAATCCTAACCTTTAGGAAGGTTAGAAGGAAATTGAAAAATAAGATACAACTTCCTGAACAGAATGCATGTTACACTTGAATTTGCTAAAATGCTGCAAAGATTTTCCTGTTGGTTTCTTTGCTCTGAAAAAAAAACCTAATAAAAACATTTCACAGTTACTGCATGACCTTGTATCTGTGAAAGTCAGCACTGATTAAGCCACAATTGAGAAATGCTTTCTCTTTCTAAAGGATGCTATATTGCTGTCCGGTTTAAAATTATGTTTGTAAACTGTAACCACATAGGTATAATTCTTTTTTGCTCATAAAGTACTCATTTTGCACTTTAATGTTAATTTTGTCTAGTATTAAATAAAATCTGGTACAATTCACTACAAGTGGATTAAACTAACTGAAATTAACTCTTTTAGAGATAAGTACAGAGGCAGTAACCTGCAGGTAGAAGTGTGTGAAATAATCATGCAAGGTACTAGCAGAAATTATCCGATTCATTTACATGTTTCCCAAATATGTATATATATAGACACACATATATACACACTTCTTTTTCAAAGGAAGAATTAACACATCAGTGATATGCCATTGGAAGAATAGGAGAGTCTTTCCTGTGTTGCCTACTGCTGCAATCAGAATCGGCTCGTTTCCTGGAGAAATCCATCATGTTGATTTACAAGTGCTGCTACCGTCTGTATCGTGCTAATAGGAAGCTCATGGCATCTGTCCTTGTGCTGAAAGCAAGCCAGCAGCATAAAACACATGATTACTAGATGATGTACAATCAGTGGATAAGGGAGGGGAATTTTGAGCAAGATTCTGGGCAATTTCTGGATCTTAGTCAACAAGCAGGAATTACTTGACTCTTTTTTCATAAAAATGCCTCTGATCTCCTGGGTGAGACAGTGCAATTCCTTAATGTTCAGACTAATCAGCGTGCTGCATGTTCTTGACTGCATCACAAACCGAACAGGAGAATTGTAATTGGTTGGTTCTTTCTTTCCTACTGCTATGTGTGTCTCTGCTTCCTGCATAGGCCCAGCTAAAACTGCCGGTTAGCTCTAGCCTCTACACAATTCACTCTGGAGATAGAAAAGAGATACTGCGCAGGCTTCTCCTTTGAATCCTATTCTGTTCTACTTCCTACTTGTTTAATGAATTTGAGAGAATTTTATTTCTGAGATGAAGAATTTGATTTTGCCATCTCAAAGGCAAATCTTTCTCAAATCCTTCTTTTGCTCCCCTTGTGGATTTTTTTTCCTCCTAAATTCAAGATCTTAATATCTCTTATAATAAAAATCTGCATTTCACTACTGTTTATATTCTGCCATTTCTCCACCTTTATCTCCATAAAAGCCTCTAATTTTCAAGTTGGAACATGTTTGGTTTTTTTCAGTCAAGGTCTCTTCAAAAAAGCCTTTTGCTAAGAACTCTGTACAAAATGCAAATGGACATTTTAGAGGACCTTATTTCAAGTTTGTTTTAAGGGAACAAGGCCATTATTCACTTCTGGATTCTGAGTGATACCCAGTTGATACAATGAGAGCAGAGGCTGCTGAAAATATTAGATCCTAAAGTGAGAGCATCATCGTTCAAAGTTCTGTCTAATCTTTCAAAACTGCTCTTGAGCAGTATACCCCTTTGGTAAATAAATGGCGGGATTAAAAAATGTTTAATTCTTCTTTGCGTAATCCACGTTTACAGAAGTCAGAAATGCTTGCCACCTTGTTGACTATCGGAAGCTGTAAGAGCTTGGTACTCCAGCGTACGCCTGGATGAGTGCAAGACCTCTAATAATTGTTCAGTGTCCTAATGACCGCTTGACCAAGAAAGTGTCCTTCTATTTTATGCATTTCTTGTGCAGATAGGCACGCTTCGGACCTGAATTTTTGGATGATTCCGGGTGTCAGCATCTGATTTCTGTAGCTTGAGCTTTAGTGGTGCTTTTTGAGTGGTCTTTGAGTGTTTTAAATGCAAGACAATCATTTTATATGTTTGTTTCTCCCAGTAGGGAGAATGTCTGCTTCCTCTGTAAAAGGGATTGGTTTTAAGGAGGTCTGATGGATTAGCAGAATTTATAATCTCTTACTATTCCTAGGAGCAGGAGTGAATTACTGAGGATTACAACGCGTGGGTTATGCGTTATGGTTATGGTTAGAGTATCCTCCCTCCTACAGTGTTTGTGGTCAGCAAGAAACGATGCCACCAGGATAACATCTGGTAGATGGCAAAATGGCAAAAAGCCTGGGATAAATGTTACTGACTGTGACACAGAGATTTCTTAATAATGTATGCCATGACTGTGCTGAACAATTTCATATAGCTGTCAGCTTGTTTAATCTAGATTCCCTTTTCTGGGAATTAATTTGTGTAGTCTCATGATGAGGAAATGTCTTGTTTTGCAGAGACTAGTCTGCTCAAAATATCAAGCAACTTTTATAGCAGCAGGTTGGAAACTTCAGAAGATGAATTGTTTTCAATTTCAAATATAAATTGGATTTACTCATTGAAGTTACAGGTGTTATATTCTGTCACAAAACTCATGCTTTGGATTTCTGTCCAACAGCCAGGGAGTACTTAATTCTTTGCAATGTAAACAAGTAAGCCTAAGTAAAGACAGCAAAGCTTTTTTGGAAAGTACATGTTTTTGTGCCCTCTATTTAGTCATCTGTCTTGTTAGCTCAACTTTCTTGAGAATTCTGGGACCAGTTAATTTTATGGTAGAAATCAGCTAAAGTATTATGTGTATTTCTCGTGTAGTATTTTGTAAACATGGCTAGAAATAGTACAATTAAAAGCAAATGCAGGGCCTCAGTAAGCAGTTCGTTATATTTTGGGAAAACTGCTAAAGGCCAGGGTGTTTAGTAAGATCATGTTGTGACTATGTAACTCACTTTTCTAATGAAGCTGAGAAATCTCAAGCTGCAACTGAAGATTAAAGTGTTGGAACTGGTTTTTTTAGTTCATATTGAAACACGTTTTTGAAGGTAATAATGTTGATTCTTTTAATTTAAAAACCCAATCACTTCAGCTATTTTTACATGGCAAGTTTCAGAACTAAACCAGTCTTCATTTTTTTCTCATGAATGAAATAATACTTTCTAAACTTCCTTGAGTTTCAGCCTTCCATATTTGGATGAAACCAAGGGGAGATATGTGAAGGCAACCTGTCATCTGTCAGATGCTGCCTGACCTCTGTCAGATGCTGTTTACTAATTTTTTGCAGATGTCCTGGTTTAAGTTAGAACTAATTCTGTTCTGTGATATTACTTCTTTGGCCAAGTCTCTTCTAAGTAACTGCGTGTTCTGAAATTAATGGCATATTTTTGCAGACAGTGTCTGCTTCTAGCAGTGGTAATACTTCATGTTTACAGTTACTACCAAAGATAGGTGTGCAGAAACGCTCTTGCTTATACTTGCTCCTATGGAGACAAGGCCACTACTAAGTCCCGTGTACCATGTTAGGGGTGCAGGAAGTAAGAGAGCGCACTTGCAGGGAGAAGTGGACAGGACAGGTGACCCGAAACTGAGCAACAAGGGATTCTATCCCATATATGTCATATTTAGTATAAAGCTGAGGGATCATGAGGATCAAGTTCTTTTTCAGTGGGCAGCATCCAAGGAGAACTCTGTCTGTTCTGCCTTTGATCTTGATCTGTATGTTCCTGAACCCAGTTCCAGAATCCAGCTCCTGAGTCCAGTTGCCATGTGCTGCCAAATCTTGTTTGGGACTTCCCCGGTGCCTGCTCCGCAGCATCAGAGGTGATGATGCCACAACTGCCACTAGGGGG